>PVLC010024835.1:0-24112 GCA_004027655.1 Graphiurus murinus
TCTATGATTGTTGTGGTCAGATATAAAATGTCCCCTGGAGAGCTCATTTGTTAATGTTCAGGATTGATATAGTTAAGACAGGAAAGCTGTAAACTCATCAGTAGGTAAATCTACTGTAATGGATTTACTAGGTGGTAACCCAGGCTGGTGAGGTATAGCTGAGGAAGGTGGGTCCCTGAGGGTATGGTCTTATGGATTGCACTTCTGTCATTGAATCCCCTTCCTTGCTTGCTCTTCCTCTCTACTTCTTGCCTCTGTGATGTGAGAAGCAGAGCCCGTGTGCTCGACCTCTCTCCTCTTCCCACCACCATGCCCTGAGCCTCACATGCACTGAACCCAGAATCCCCAAGAAAGTGTGAGCAAATGCATCTTCCTTCCCCTACGTGGTGTGGTCAGGATTACTGGGATCCAGCAGTAAGAACATAGACTGGGACAATGGTCAAGTGAAACACCGGCTTACAGATGGAGTCGAAGACAACAGCTCATGTAGTTCCTGCAGCCTGGGGACAGGCTGCGATAGAGCTGCTCCCTTGGTCCCCCGATGCCTTTCTGCTTCCCAGATCCAGTGTCTGGTTAAGCCTGGCAACATTTGCCCTCAGTGTCACCTGTCACTGTGACAAATCCCCCTTCCATTGGTATGACAGGCTTTGTTTCTTACACTAGTTCTTGCCTGACTACAAGTGTATTTAACACCCTCTGGGGCTTCATCTTCTTCTTTCCTTGTTTCTATTGTCTTATTCTGTAGACTTCTCTTCAAGGTACTGAAAGCTAGGACATCATATCTCTTGGGATACTTAACATGAATGCTTATTAAATGTTATTCTTCGAAACCTACTTCAGGTAGAGCGTGAAACTTTTGGTAGACAGTGAAATGACTTTAGGTAGTATTTTCTTGTGGGTTTGGAATCCAAACCCACAAGAAAGTAAAATTTCCTAAACTCAGTAGAAGAAATGCAAAGTTGTTAAATTCATAGCACATACTCAGTACCTACACCTATTACTTATCCTAGGAAACTACTGTCATATTTTGCTCACATCAATGAAACAAAAATGTTAAGTAGCAAGTAAAATTAAAAAAAAAATATTTTGTTGATCAATCAAAGTCATAGCTAAAACCTAAGTTTTATTCCTGCTTATTACATCCCCTATCTAATCAATAAATTAACACTGTTCTTTCTTTTATTTATTGCTAACTAGACCAGGGTGGTTTGGGTGGTGGGGTGGCTATTAAACCAATTTGTGTTACAGGTTTTAGGTATCTAAGTTTAATCTCCATTTCTTTTTTTTTTTTTTTTTTTTGGTGGTTATTTTTTAGGTGAATGTTTCAAATTTATTTTCTGAGGAACTGAGGTTGAAAATATTCTTTAGAATAATGTGTGTGTGTTTGTGTATGTGTGTGTGTGTGTGTGTGTGTGTGTGTGTGTGTGTGTGTGGCATTGAGATTTAATCCAGAGGCATTCTACTTCTGAGCTACACTCCAACCCTATATTAATTTTTATTTTGAAACAGGGTCTCACTATGTTGCAGAGGTCCTCACTAAGTTGTTGAGGCCATCTATGAACCTGTGATCCTCCCATCTCAGCCTCCCAAGTACTGGGATTACAGAATGTACCATGACACCTGGCATTAGAATAAATTTTCAAAAAGTTTTTTTTTCAGAAAATACTATAATCATGATGTGATTTTGGATATTCTGTTTTTATAAAAATGAAAATCTTGATGGATGGAATTAGTTAACATAAAGTATTCTATGCCACACCTTTTTACAAGACTATTTGGCAGTTTATTTATTTAGTTTTTAATTTGTTATATTGGAGATAGTCAAAGAAACTCTCTAAAAGTAACAATTGAGTTTTTTCCCCTTTCATATCATGTTAAATGCAGATGAAAGTGAATTTAAGAGAAAGCTACTGGCCCCACAGATACTTTAAGAGGTGAGAAATGAGCCTGTATAATATCTCTGGTAAATTAATGCATTTGCAGACTTGAGGACATTATTTTGTAGCTTAGCTTAATTTCATTTCAAAAGACCATTAGGAATAATATAGATAGCTGATCTTTATGAGTTTTTTATGAATATGACATAAATAAATAAATGAGAAAAAAAATCTAAGCTCAAAGTCTGAATTGTAAATGGTGTATGGAAATGTTTAACTGAGAGCAGGGTAAATCTTAGTTTACTTTGGTTTGTTCCATGATCTGTTATGTCATCTGAATGTAAGAGATGCCTCAGAATTATAACAAGCAATAAATCCAATATGTGTGGGGTACTTTTATCACACACAGATGCCACAAGCTTATAAAATAAAGCAAATTTACGTGTTAGCCTTGGAAAATGAAAACCTACATTCAAATGTTATGTACAATTTTAGCTTGAGTGTATTTTAAAGAAAATCACATTAGCAGAAGCCAATTCCAGGCTAGAAAGGAGGATATTGAAGTAATTACAGCCCAGCCAAAGTACCCAGAGATGTGGAATGCGAGAGAAAGATCGCAGAAATGGGAAATGGAGGTTGAATAGAGGAGCTTTTCAGAATCCTCCGGGGAGAAAGTGGATTCAAACTATAGTGATTTCCTGATTATTTACAGATGAGCTTTCAATTTATAGAAGACATGGCTCAGGCCTGGGGCATGAGGAGTTGCTGGAAATTGCTTTGAATGAAACCCACTCACCAATCTTTTTTATGCAGCAAAGCCAGATTAGTATTGAAATCAAACATAGCTTGGCAGAAGAAAAGAGTATATATATATATTTGATTTGTTTTCAGAAATGAAGAAGAAATGAGGTAGAATACAAAGGCACATGCTGAGTTAAAGATGTGATTGTCATGGAGGGAAGTGGTCTGTCTAAGTTTGTTTGTTCTACTATAGCAAAGTACCAGAAACCAGGTAATTATACAGAACAGAAATGTAGTTGTCATGGTTCTGGAGGCTGGGAAGTTCAAGGCACTGCATCCTGGGTGGAGTTAGACGTTTCCTGATGTGTCCTCCCAGGGCAGGATGCAGAAATGATACCGAGTTTCTTACCAGGTCCTTGTCTTTCCTTGTCTTATGGAGTCGAAGAATGGAATTCACAGACAAGAGAAAAGTGCAAGTAGGAATTTTATTTTAAAGGAGCAAGCAAGCAGAGAGGCAGATCATCCCTACGTGCCTTGGCAGATTCCGGAGTCCAGTGGGGCCTTCTGCACTGCCCAAGGGTAGCCTGGGCCATACACTCTCAAGTGCACACCACCATTCCCCAGAGTCCACTCTGTCCACCAAAGAGAGCAGCAGGGCTAAAGCTCCCACGCAGGGGAGGGTCCTGAGAGGGGAGCCGATATTGGTGCTGAGCATAGGGCTTTGAACATGGTCTAAGCCCCTTTGCATAGATATTAATCAATGAAAAAAATCCTCGTTTTTCATCTTGCTTTCTTTGACCTAGTTCATCTGTCATCTGTGGCCTTTACTTCCCGGAAGTCATGAGACTCTTTGTTCTGTGTGTTTGTTCCCTGGTCTGTATGTAGCAACAGCCCAGGAGTGTGAGGTTGGTGCACAGAGATCTTTAGTTCCTGACATCGTGGCTTCACTCCTCCACATTTAATTGTTTATGTTCAGGTCTACTGAACAACAGGGAACCACCTTCCTTCAAAGGGGGTCTGGATTTTGCTTTTCTTAACACTTTCCTCCTGGGAGTCCCCTTCCCTCACTGGCCAAACCAATACCTCACTCCTCAGAAGGACAGCTAGCAGAATCAGGGCAGCAGGAGTACTCTTTTATAAGGACCTGGATTCTATTCATGAGGGAGGAGACCTCGTGGCTTCATTACCTTTTTCTTCTCTTCTCTTCTCTTTTCTTCTCTTCTCTTCTCTTCTCTTCTCTTTTCTTCTCTTCTCTTTTTTCTTCTCTTCTCTTCCTTAATGGTACTGGGGACTTAACACAGGAGCATTCTGCCTCTGAACTATACCCCAAGCCCTACTTCTTAATTTTTTATCTTGAAATAGGGTCTCACTAGATTGCTGAGAGTCTTACTAAATTGCTGAGACTGCCCTTGAATCCCCAGTCCTCCTATCTCAGCCTCCCAAGTACTAAGATAACAGGTGTGTACCACCATACCTGGCTCCTAATCAATTTCTGGTGGCCCCCTCTTTTAATAGTATCCTGTTGATATCACTGATATTTTGGAGGGAACACATTCAAACCATCGCAAGGCCACACCCCAACTAAATCCAAGGTATATAAGCCCGGAGTCCTTTTCATAGCTGTTACAGTGATGAGCGTGAATTCTTTACAAGGCATAAGCAAAACATTTACATAAAGACATTTTTACATAAGCAAAAGATTTACATAATTTTCAGACTAGAAATTTGTTTCATTTTATAAAAGATAGATGCATTTATTTATTTGAGTCAATAAATATGAATTAAATATGTATTAGGTATCAGACCCTGTTCTAGTATAGATATAAAAAGGGCATACACACACATAATAAAAAAAAAAACAACAGCTTAAAACAGTGGCTTTCTGTAGCTGAGAGGAGAAGAGAGACATCAAATCAAACCAAGAAGTAAGATATTGAACATGTTAGAATAGAAGATGGCAATTACCATACATATCTATGTTTATAGCAGCACAATTCACAATAGCCAAATTATGGAACCAGCCTAGGTATCCATTGACAGATGAATGGATCACAAAATTATGGGACATCCACATAATAGAATTCTACTCAGCCACAAAGAAGAACAAAATTAGGTCATTTGCAGGAAAATGGATGGAACTGGAGAATATTATGCTAAGTGAGATTAGTCAATCACAAAATGTGAATGTTCAGATGTTTTCCCACATATGTGGAAGCTAGGGAGAAATTTGGACCCAAAGGAGTCTCTAGACAAAAGAGGAGACACCCTCGTGGAGGGATGAAGGGGCCTAAGGGAGAGAGGAGGGTCGGGGGAATGAGACTCCATGAAGGAAACACTTCAGTGGGCTTTGTGTGCATACATGAAATTGTCAATGCCAAGCTCAGTGTCATGTGTAGGGAAGGGGAGGGAGTGGGGTGGGAGTTAGGAGGAGGCTCACAAGTGCTATATGCATGTATGTGTCTATTGTTCTGAATTTCATCATGATGCATGATCACAATGCACCCTAAAAAAAAAAAAGATGGCAATGGTTGCAGAGCGAAGTAGGCAGCAAATATAGATTGATAGTTTTGTGGTGGTGAGAGGTGCACATTTCAATAGTTAGGCAGAGTTCAAAGAGAGGATGATCTCTAAAGACCTAGAGGATGAGAGGTGGGCTGCAGTGACGGTAACAGTGCAGGAGCCAAAGCTGGAATGTTCTAGAACAACAAGGGGCCAGTGCTGTGGCTGGCTTGGAGTGGGATCCAGTGAGTCAGGTGAAGAAGAGGAGATGAGGTCATATGGAGTGGGGCTCAGTCTCCTCTCTGAGTGCAATGTTGGAAGGTGGGGCATAGGCTTCACTTGCTGGGGCTGCGGTGTGTTGTTGTGGTAATACAAACTAAAGATGGCAGCCATTTGGACTAGGCTGGTACTCAGTGGAGAGTTCTGGGTATACCTTTCGAGGTCGAGCCAGAAGGATTTGCTGACCAATTGGATGTGAACACAGAAGGGATAGGGGATATCAGTCTGGCCTCGGCACCAGGGAATGTGCAGTCCCCATTTTCCAGGTTGAGGGGGACGGTCTGGAAGAGCAGTGTTGGAGGGAGGGAGCTGTACCGGGAACTCAGTGCTGAGCTGATTCCTAGAAGCCTTTTATTCATCCAAATGGAGCATTTGAACGGGCAACTGGACATAGAATTCTGCCTACGTGGAAGCCTCAGCCCAGTTCCTTAGAGCTACAGAAGATAACGACTCCCATGTTTTCCTGCCTAGCAGTAGTTTTGTATAGATTTCTGCTGTGTTCTAATAGTCAATGTTTTTATATCAGACTATTCTGTTGGATATGAAGAATCACATTGAGCCCAAAAGTGCTGTTCATTTTTGAATCACCCCTTCCAAACCCAGGACACAATCTGGTCCCAGATAGACAGCTTTCGTAGCTGCTACCAGAATCCCAATTGCTTAGGGGACTTTGGGTTGTTATTAATGTCATCCCAACATTTGCAATTACCTGTAGCATGCAATTATGAGCACATATGGAGCATTTTACCAGCTTGGTGCTTGAACTTACTCTGCATTACTGCAAAGCTGCCTTCATTTCTAAAGGCTCTAGAATGAGAGGTCATGGTGGCTTTCACACACTTCCTTCTGGGGGTCACAGCTTTAGAACTGTCAATGTTCATTTAGTGGTGAATACGGAAGGCCCTGTAACAGTGGAAGTATAAAAATAATATATTTGCAGCTAAAATGTATTGAGAAGCTCCTACATCCAATGAGCTGTGCTGTGCATTTTAAATGTGTCACAATTTCCATATTCAGGGAAGGAAACTCAGGTACAAAAGAGTTTAGAACTTTGCCTCTCTACTCACAGTTGTACAAAGTGGAGCTGGAGCCGAGCCGGGTGTGGTGGTGTGGACCTGTAATCCCAGTACTTGGAGGCTGAGACAGGAAGATCGCAAATTCAAAGACAGACTCAGCAACTTAGTGAGACCCTGTCTTAAGAAACAAACAACAACAACAAAGCAAATACAAGAGCAACAACAACAAAAAACAGGGTTGTGGATGCCCCTGGGTTCAATCCTTAGCAATACACACAAATACACACACACACACACACACACACATGCACACACACATATACACAAACACACATATATGCACACACACATATATACATACACACATATATACACACATATACATACACACACATACACACACACATATATATATACATACACATATACATACACACACACACATACACATACACACACACAAACAAAAAAGGAGCTGGGATTTGGAACCAAGATGTCTAAGATAAACCCACACTTCTTTCTCCATAATATATAGAATCATGCCTGGAACATACTACAGATCACCTGCTTATTAACACAGCTCTCACTATTATGATGATACAAACAAGAAAAGACCCACTCTGCTCCAGCCTTGCCCCTCCTGCCTTTTCCTCCCTGGACCCCAGAATTCCATCCTTGGCGTGATCTTAGCTCAGGCTGATTGTCTCTCTGTCTCTGACTGTCCATCTGTGCTTCTCCCCTACTTTCCAATTTCCATTTTTCAGAAGGAATTCATGTGTATGGAAAAGCTGATAAAACTCATACATCAAGTTTTCCTATTGCAGGGACCCTTTCCAAAGGTCCAACTTTGAGCCATCATTGTCTAAAAGAAGTACATGAGGCTGGCGTAGGATAAATCTAATGGCAGGACAAGGTCTGCATATATTAGCTCTAGATGTTTGTTTCCTGGTCACTCCATTTAATAAATAGTGTTCTTTCTTGTGGCTAAAAGTAAAGGATGGCATGCAGCTCTGTAATTCCTTCTTAAACATTCTTTGTTTTGTGGACTTGGCCACTTATTACCTCTCACAAAAACCAAATAGCTCAAGACCAGGATTGGAAGCCAGAATTGGAAATACTTGAAAAGTGCTGACACAGAGCAAATCTACCAGAACAAAGATGGACAATGCTGTTCCTTTTGAATGAAGTTCAGGGTATCCATTTTTATAGGAAGTAAGTCCTATTACTGGCATTTGGAAGCCAGGCCGCAGGAGATTTTCAGTATCTTCAGGAGCAGGAAAGACTGTATTTATCAGGGTCACTTGGCATTGTTTACTAAGTGATTTGGCTTAGCTCCTTTCAGAAAAAGAGAAACAAAAGATTTGTAATTCCTCTGACTGCCCTCCTTGATAAAACTCATGCTAGCGGACAAAAACGCACATTTTGTGGAACCATGGCAAAGAATAGTTCTCTTCTCTTGAATGTCAAAGTGACCACTGGGATTTGAATTAAATTAATGTTAAAAACAAACAAATTCTGACATTCAGAGTTAACTATTTCTTAGAAATACCTGTGGGAGTGAGCAGTGCCATTAGATTAATAGCATTGTTGTGTGTGCATAGATATATAGATTATAGATGAGGGCTACTTTGGATTATAGAGTCAGAATCAGTTTGGTTACTTTTGAAGACTAAAATGCTTTGTTTCCATTCAACCAAATCCCACAAATACAATTGTGTATCCTGATGAAAATATCACCTTTAAAAAGACATATTTCTTTATTTCTTTTTTTTTTTTGTCTTTTTGGTTGCCAATATTCAATCCCCTTCTCATTTCTTAAATTTTTTTCTTTTTCTTTTTTTTTTTATACTGGAAGTTGAGCCCAGGGGCATTCCCCTCCAAGATACATCCACAGCTCTATTTTTTGTTGTTGTTTATTTGAAATAGCATCTCACTAAGTGACTGAGGGACTTTGCTAAGTTGCTGGGGTTGGTCTCAAATCTGATCCTCCAGTTTCAGCTTCCCAAGTACTATGATTACAAGCATGTGCTACCATGTCTGGCTCCCCTTCCTTTTTTCTAGAACTTCTTTCTTTGGAGGGCTTGGATGGGAGGAAGGACCCCACCTCCTTTCTGAGAAACATAAAGGATCATATATTTCTTTCCCCTCTGACAAGTGTTCAGGTGTCATCATGTGAATAAGGCTCAAGCAACAGGAATCTCCCTTTTGGGATTCTGGATTTTGAGCAATGATTTATGTTCAAACTACAAGATATAGAGTTCATTGAAAGCAGAAGGTGTTTTGTTTTCTTTTGCTGACATTGTGATGGAACCCCAGGGGCTCTCTACCACTGAGCTGCATTCCTGGCATTTTTTTTTTGTTTTTTTTTTGTTTTGTTTTGTTTTTTTTTGTCTTGAAACAGGGTCTTGCTAAGTTGCAGAGGCTGCCGTCAAATTTGTAATCCTCCTGTCTCAGCCTCCCAAGTACTGGGATTATGGGCATATACCTCCACATCTGGCTCAGAGCAGACGTTGTTAGGAATTGAATCCCAATCGAATAGGGTGGCACAGTATCCGGAGGCAGTCGGGCAGGAGGACCAGCAGCAACAGGCCCAAGAGGACGAGGATTCTTGGCTGTGGTCAGAGATACTGCTGCTTCCTGGTTTCTGCTCTTTTTCATGCCTTCTCCTCCAGACCTGTGTTCACTTTGGCGACTGAGCCGATAGCCAAACAATACATACACCTTATAAAAGTAACCACGTGGTGATTTCTGTAGCTTAGAACTCAGATACTTGGCTGATAAAGCATTTGTAGATATTTATTTTTTAAATTATTTGATTTTTTTTTTTTTGGTTTTCAAATAACCCATGCTAGATGCAGAAAATAAGAAAATACAAGGACAAAAGCAAATTACTTTGGTTATTACATTCTAGACTTTCTATGAACCGCCTCTTCTTAGGGTATTCAGGTTCACCCTTCTCTTTCCCTGATTTTATTTTTAATTGGCTTCATGTAGTTAAATATCTTTTTCTAATTATTTATCTTTAAGAAGGTGAGAACTTTTACCAAAGAATAATATCAGCCAAGAGAATATTTCTGTGGCTTTTGAGTTCACCCACTGATACTTTATCAGGGCTGCTGTTTAATTTTTTTTTTCCTGAAAAACATATTTTGGAAAAAGACTTATGTAATCATATCCAGGCAAGAAATTGTACAAGTACCATATAGTGTTTTTGTTTGTTTTTTTGTGTATGTATGTATGTATGTATGTATGTATGTATGTATGTGTGTGTAGGGGGGGTAGGGTACTGGGGATGGAACCCAGGGGCATTCTACCTTGAAATTATACCCCATCCCTTTTATTTTTTGTTTTGAAATGGGTTCTTACTAGATTGTTGAAAGTCTTGCTATCTTGCTGAGGCTGTCCTTGAGTCTGCAATTCTCCTGTCTCAGCCTCTCAAATACATAGATGTGCACTGCCACACCAAGCTCTATATAGTATTTTCATGACAAAGGAAAAGAAAACATGAGTTACTACAAAACCTGGCTAGGTCTTGTAAACACAGTTCTTAGCAATATGTTTGGACTTTCAAAATCTGGAGAAAATGTTTATGTGTACACGTTTGTTCATGTCAAGAATCCTATAAATATTAGCATATTAAGCAGATATTAATCTTTTTCTAGTTCTACTATAACCAGCAGAATAATTGTCTATTGTATATAGTTTATATCCCAAGTGTTTAATTTCTTGATGATTTGATTAAATTTCTGGTATAATCAGCAGAATAACTTCCCATCACATATACTTTATATCCCAAGTGCTTAATTTCTTGATTTGATAGATCTTATGATGCAGTGTGCCGACTATAGTATTATATATTTGTAGCAGGATGAAGATGATTAGGACTAACATGTAGTGAGTATGTATGGTTCAGCTGGTTATTGCTGCATAACAAAGACCTCAATACTTATTGGGTAAAAAACAAAGTGAGACGAAACACAATAATTCCTCATGAGTCTGGGCAGGTTGGGAAGTGCATCAAGTTTGAGTTAGATGTGGCTGATTTAGACTGGCTGGTGTGTGTATGTCAGTTCAAAGCAGGTTGTCCATTGGCCGATCAAAGCCTTGGATAAGAGCTACTAGTTTCTTTTCTCTGTTGGTCTCTCATTCATCACTAAGATAGCTTGAGCTTATTCTCATAGTGGAAGCAGGGTTCCAAACAAAGCAAAACAAAAAATAAACATGTACAAGACCTCTTGAGAATTCAGGCATTTGCTGGTGCACCCTTGCGATCCCAGTACTTGGGAGCTGAAACAGGAGGATTGCAAGTTCAAGGATATCCTCAATGTAGCAAGACTCTCAGGAACCTAGCAAGACCCTGTTTCAAAGCAACAACAAAATGGTAAATAAAATAGGGCCAGAGGATGTAGCTCAAAGGTAAAATGTCCCTGGGGTTCAATTCCCAATACTGAAAAAAAAAAGACCTCTTTAAGGACTTGGTTTGGAGATAGTATTTTATGACTTTTGTCACATTCAAAGGCCAGGGAGATTCAAAGGGTAGAGAAATAGCTGTCACCTTTCATGGAAGGAGCTGCACAGTCAGTCACATGGCCAGAAACATGGATATAGGGAGTACAGGTAAACTGAGGTCATTTCTACAATATTCTTTCATAAATGATCCTGTGTCAGGTGCTGCTTTAAATTCTTTACTGGTATTTTATTTAATCATTAAAATACCTAGGGTCAACATATGATTAGTGTATCTATTTGATGACAAATATCATATAGGTATGGCAGAGAAGAGAAGGAATTGGTGTCCCAGCATGCGAAAGACAGCATCTTCATAAGGTTGCAAGGGCCTCCCCCCAGCCTCCTCCTTTTCTCCTCCTTCTCCTTCTGCGCCTCCCCCTCTTCCTGCCCACTACTTCTCTCCCACTCCACTCCTCTTTTTCCATACGCTCTACTTCTAAATAGACAGAAGACAACAGAGGAAGAAGAAAGCAACTTTCATGGTAGCAAGCTTTTCAGATGGCTAGGTGTATATGAGGAATTATGCAATGTCTCTTGGTGCCATATGTTTTTAATTAGTAGAAATCAATTACGAGTCCTGTCTAGTTGCTGTGGTAGGAGCTCTAGTTTGCAATGATTTCTGAATTATGAACATTTCATTGTAATTGTAGAGGAGGTGGACATGAAGACTGCTTGTCAGTCCCCATATCTATTTGGAATCGTGGCATCTTCTTTGAAGTAGACCTTGGCCTTGGCCCCTTTTCCTCTCCATAGGCTTCACCAAAGTCAAGTCTACTCTGGACTGGGGTGTACTTATCCATTTGACCTTTTCCTGTGAGAGTTACTAACCCTTCTTTGGGGTGCAATGTTTTGAACATCTATATTATTGAAATCAGAAACCAGGATACATATTTCCAAAGTAGAACATTGAGACATGTTCATCAAATAGTCTACCTACATTATTTTCTCCCCAGAACAAACATGTGCAAAAAAAAATGATTGAAAAACTTAGAGTATGTGCCCTGGTTTCAGGATATCCCCATGTTTGCCTCCCCAAAAGATCTAACATATTCATAAGAAGGGTCATTAATATTTCCTTATGATTTTCCTCTGCATTTCTTTTATGGGTTACTTTTTGGAATTTAGGAGCATTACTCTTTGATTAGTGAACATAACACAATACTTACAGCCTTTATCTAGCCTTCTTCATGCTGCCTAGAAATCTGACTTCCAAACTCTTTATGTGCAGATTCTTACTGCAAAACCATTTTATTTCTTCCTTTCTTGTACCTTTTCTCCCCCTTGTATTAAGTCACACAAAAGAGTTGTGATCTACTCTGGGGAAATAAACACGTTACATGCTTGATGCACAAGCTTAAACTTTAATGGATTCTTTAAGAAAGACCGATTCACAGCTAGAATTCTTTTTATCCACAATAGTGACAGGGTAAGAGGATCCTGGAATTCTCAACAGCAAAGAATAAGAAATACAGTAATTTTTAAGAGGTAAATGATGTACAAGTTCTAAAAACATTCCATTTGCTTTTAAGACATGCCCTTATAGTCTAAAAAGAATATAATTTAAAAAAATATCTTAAATAATTATGCCAGTATATTTGTGTTTTAAAAACTCACTGGTCATCCATTATTTAGAAGGGAATAGAATGGATTTAGGTGTAAAAAACATGTTTGAATGTATTTTATGTAGTGAGAAATATTAGTTATTTTCTTCTTTGGCTTTATGTTGACACATTAGACTATTTTAATAGCTTGTTTATTTCAAAATTGGGATTTTTAATGCTAAAGTCAAGAGTTTCCCCCCCTAATTTTGCTCAGTGCTTATTGTACAACTAACTTCAGCACAGTTGAGGCCCAATCTTTCATTTGTGCACATCAGTGCAAGTTAAACCAAACAATATACTAGTCAACCAGTCAATCAACCAGTAAGTCAATGGATGATTCTATATTGCATGCCCAGCATGGTGAGAAGCTGTGAGTAAAGAAACAAGAACAAACACATTTAAAATGTGATCATCACTTTACCATAAGAAACTAGTAATTCAATCGGTCCATTAAAACTCTGGGCGTGGGAGTCAATAGGAAAGGCAGGGGAAGATGACCTAGTTCTGCCATTCCCGTGTAGGTGACTTAAACCTCATAGTCTTAAACCATATAATTCAAGAAAGCAGAGAACCTGCTGGTACTTCCCAAATATTATTGTGTGTCTGTTCTCTTGTACTAGGCCATATGTACCCTCCTATATCAATCTCTCTGTCTATGGCTTCCATGGAAAGTGGGAAGCGCTGGGGAGTCAAAGCTAGTTGAAATTTATCAGTATTTACATCTGGAGCTAGAGATATGCCTAATATACTATGTTTGTTGTTGTTGTTGTTTTCTGTTGTTTTTTTAAATGTGTAATACTGAGGATTGAACCCAGAGACATTCTATCTCTGAGCCACCCCCCCCTTGGCCCTTTGTTTTATTTTTATTTATTTTTGTTTAGAAACAGGATCTCACTAGGTTACTGAGATTCTCACTATTCACTATGATTATTAAATATGTTATCTGGGCTGGCTATGGTGGAGCATGCTTGTAATACCAGTACTTGAGTGGTTGACACAGAGGATCCCAAGTTCGAGGTCAGCCTCAACAACTTTGCTAGGCCCTCGTCCACTTAGTGAGGCCCTGTTTCAAAATAAAATAAGGCTGAGAATATAACTCAGAGGTAAAATGTCCCTAGGTTCTATCTCTAGTACCATAATGAATAAATAAATAAATTGTGTGTGTGTGTGTGTGTGTGTGTGTGTGTGTGTGTGTGTATCTTATCTGGGGATGGAAAATCTTAAGGACAATTGAAGCAAGGTGATAGGGAAAATTTAGGTGGGATGGATGCTGTCCTAATCTACTTTCTCACGGCTGTGATCCAAAGTAACCGATCACACAACTTAGAGGAAAGAAGATTTATTTGCTCACAGTTTTTGGAGATTTAGGGGTTTGGTACATGTGAGGCTTGGGTCTGTGAAGGCATGGCAGCAGAACTGGAAGCAAGAGAAAAGCCAGCAAGCAAGGGGATGCAAAGATAAAAACAGAATCCCAGAGGCCACACCCCCAGGGACCCACCCTCTCCAGCCACACCTCAGTGTCCTCGGTGACCACCCAGTAAATCCACTACAGTAGATCTATCCACTGATGAGGCTACAGCCCTCATGTTTCAAATACATCAACTCTGAACATTAATACATGAGCTCTCCAGGGGACTTTCTACATCAGACTATACCAAATGCTGAAGAACATTTGAGTTCACTGTTAAGCTAAATGAGCTAAATGCCAGTCTTCCCATGCAATGTGAGTTGGAATGCTCAAGGACTGATCTGGCAAACTGTATTTCCTGGTATGGAAAGAGAGCAGGTCCACAAAAGAAGAAAGGTAAATGAATGGAATAGACATGCTGAAAGGGGAAAGACCATTCGGCATCCTCCCCAAAGCATTCACATTTCCATTTTAATTTGCAGTTGAGCCTGTGATGCATCTCTGCCCTTCCCGCAGCTTGTTTACTTAAGAGAGCTCTTTAGCACCCTAATAAATTCCTGTTTTTACTCAAGTTTGTGTGTGCCCGGCTATAGAAAATTGCAAATAAAAGAGCTAAGTAATACTAACATGAAGCAAAACATAAAAAACAAATGGAATGGGATTTCTGCCCACAAGAGCAAAGATCTAAAGGATGAGAAGAGACAGGCTGTCTACTTTACACAGAGCCCCCTGCATCCTTCCTTGTCTCCACAGATGCCTTTGTTATCCACCCAATCACCCCAGCCAAAGATCCAATGGGTTTCCTCCATTCCATCAGCTTCTGTGTTTCCCTCTAATCCATAAGCAGGACCTGGATCACCCCACTTCTTTCCCACTCTGCAGTCTCTATTCCAGCGTGGAGAATCATCTGCTCCTGCCCAGAGGCCTGTCCTGGCCTCTTAGAGGAAAACACACTGTGATCATTAGCAGTATTTCCAAAGCATGTGCACAAGAGAAAGGGATTTTAAGGCACACGGAGAATCATGGTCCTCTTTTATTTATATATATTTTTTGTATGGGGGATAGGCCCCAGGAGCATTCTATAAGCTAAACCCCCAGCACTATTTGCTTTTAGTTTGAAACAGGGACTTACTAAGTGGCTAAAGGCCTTGCTAAGTTGCTGAAGCTGGCCTCAAACCTGGGATCCTCCTGTCTCAGCCTCCCAAGCACTGGGATCACAGGTTGTGCTGCTCTTCAGCTTACACACTTGGGAAGTTCCTCATGGGACTGAGGTAAGCTGAGGTTTCCTGCACAGCCTGCAAAGTCCTGTGCTGAGGGTAGGCTGACGACTCCTCGGCTTTCGTCTTTCACCCTTCTCTTCCCTGCTCACAGCTTGAACTCATTGCTTTCATTTTATGCTGCTCTCTCTCTCTTTTTAATTTACAGTTTTATTAGTGCATTGCAATTCTGCATCTGAGTGAATTCCGTGTGATGCAGACATGCATGTGCACACTTATATATCCTTCTGATCTTACCCTCCTCCTCCTCCTCCTCCTCCTCCTCCTCCTCCTTCCATGTGCATGGGAGTGAGATTGTTAGTAACACCTCCATATATTGCCCTAGTATTATTTGAACTATTTCCTTCTTCAGTCCTCTTTATTTATTTTTTGCCCTTTCCCTAGCATCCTCCCCCAATTCCTTCCTCTATTCTACTGGTGGTCTCTCTCCACATTTATCTAAAGTCCCTTTTGCTTCTGATTTTCTCTCTAGCTTCCACATCTGACAGAAAACATACAACCCTTCACTCTCTGAGACTGGCTGATTTGTCTCCATTCCTCCCCTGCAGTGTTTAAAACCAAACTGATAGGTAATCAAAAGTGTGGTGAGGATACAGAAAAATTGAAACCCTGAATAGTATTTTCGCCTACAAGTAGGAATGAGCAACTGCTACATGCTTCAATGCAATGCTCAAAAACACAATGTTAAGTTAAAAAAAAAAAAACCTTACCATGAATGATTCCATTTATGTCCAAAATAGGAAAATCTATAGAGACAAAAAGTAGATTCCTAGCTACCCAGGAGTGGTGAGGGTCAGGGGATTGGAGGGGATTAGGGGCAACTGTAAGTGGACCTGGGTTCTCAAATTCCATGATAGTGATGTTAGAGAGCTCTGCAAACACACCGAAGACCATTGGATCCTATACTGCAGGAGGACCTGCTCCTCCCTTGCTCACTTCCTAAACGCACAGCCTCCCTTTTATAACACCCTCTCTTCTTTTATTCTATACCTTTACTAGTGCATTGCAATTATGCATCATTGTGAGGTTCAATCTGATTCACACACATGCTCACAACTCTTGGTATATTTCCTTCCGCCTCCTCAGAATGGGGGAGTTCACGTTAGTGAGACTTCTATTAACACCTTCACATATTGCCCTAGTATTTGTTGAACGGTTTCCTTCCTCGGCGCAATTGACACAGCAGGACTATTACCCCTACATTTAAAAAAGGACAGCCACGATAGGTTATCCTTGAAGAAGCCGCCAATCCAGGTCAGCCTGGCTTCAGGCCTGTGTTTCAGTTGTTGCAAACCAGGAAATCCAGCTCTCGCTAATTTATCCTCACCTTCCTGAAAAGCAACCACATAAAAGCATTTATCAGAAAGCTACTAGATGGTTTTCAAAACTGAAGTGCTGAGAAAATATGTCTTGTAAGAGAAAAGAAATTGGTAAAACCAGGGCACCTTAGAAGTTTGATTATGTGACCAATTCCCCCTCCTTCTATCTCTTTCTTCTTCCTTTCTCTCCTCTCCTCTCCTCTCCTTTCCTCTCCTCTTCTTTCCTCTCCTCTTCTTTCCTCTTCTCTTCTCTCCTCTCCTCTCCTTTCTTATTTCTGTGCTGGGCATTGAACTCAGAAGCATTCTACCTACCATGCTACACCCCCATACCCCCATCCCATTTCATTTTTTATTTCAAAACAGGGGCTTGCTAAATTGCTGAATCTTGTTAAGTTGCTGAAACTGCCCTCATAACTACAACCCTCCTTTCTCAGCCTCCCAAGTATTGGGATTACAGGTGTGTACCACTACTACTACGCTCAGCTGACCAATTTCTTTTTCATGTCAAAACCAACTCTTCATTTCTTCCCAGAAACATACAAATGTCTTGTGGGCCTTGTCTTGTCTTCTGTATCTACCTTTGTGGGGGTTATGGGTCCAGATATTTTCAATTCATCAGATCCACATGGAATAAGAGATGGGGTATTTACCAAAGAAAAGGACACTTAGGTGGTTCTTTGAATGTGTTCAGTCTCCTATAATGTCTTATCTTTCCCACCCAGATCTCGTTCCTTTGGGCCTTGGTACAGCCTTGTTTATAGGAAAACCCAGGCAGGTCAACTATTGGGCTGAAATGACTTAAATAATTCTCACACTGTTACCATGACATGCAGATGTCCTGAAATCTGTGTTGAACATAATAGCACTTATACATAGACTGGGGCACATTAATGTATTTTGGAAGATTCTTTAATTGTCAACTAACAATTCGTTAGATTAGACTTGAATAATAGATTACTATTGGATGATAGGTAACTAAAATCAGGCAGAGCTAAGGGGTAGTGGCACACGCCTGTAATCCCAGTACTTGAGAGGCTGAGACAGGAGGATGGTAGGTTGGAGGACAACTTCAGCAATGTAGCAGGACTCTCAGAAACCTAGCAAGACCCCTGTTTCAAAAACCAAAAAATTAAAATCTGGCTGGGGGTGTAGCTCAGAGGTAGAATGTCCCTAGGTTCTATCCCCAGTACCAAAAATAAATAAAAAATAAATAAATAAAGGCAAAACAGAATGCTTACCATTCCCAATGTCCTGTTATCACTTGTGATCGAATTCATTAACCCCAGTGGTGGCATTATGTAAAAATCACCTTAGCCGACAGAAGTACATGAAGCTAATCCAGGATAGAGACAGCCAGAAAGCTTTGGCAATGGTCATATCCTGAAACTGCAGAGCTCAGAAGAGCAAAGACACTTTGAAATTAAATAAAATAAATCATTTAAAAAGTCTGATCTCACTGCTCTATTTATTTTTTTTTCCAATCCTAAGACCAGACAGTCTTTAAATAAAAAGAACTAGTTGGGGAGATGTTGCTGCTTTCAGAATTCAGAATTTTAAAAATGCAAAATAATTGCCATCCATTCTGGTGACCTTAAATACACATTTGAAATCATTTTATGTGTCAGATTGCTATCTCCACTCCTCTACAAATTGGAGCATACTTGAAGTGCTTTAGAGGCGCTGCTGATAAAAATAAATAAAAAGTATTTACGTCAATCAAGTCATTATCCTTGACTTGGGTTAGTTCTGTAAAAAGCTTATTTGGTTTTGATGGTGCATTCTTCACATAACTCACATGCTGTCCTTCCTTTCTCGTCTTTAATTTCCCGATTTCTTTTCCCCTTCCCTTCCTTCCTAATCAGTTTAAATATATTTATGCATAAAACACTATGTTGGGCTCTGAAGATAAAAGAGTGAGCCACATATCAAGAATCTCTGTCCTCATGAACTGAAAGTGTAGTTAAAGAGAGGAAGATAACAATCAAGTAGTTAAATGCACACGTGAAAATAATATTGTTACCGCATTTTGTGTGAAAATAACATTTGTGTTACCTAATTTAGACAGGGGCAGGCCAATGGAAATAACACTTACGTTGCAACCTGAAGAGAGGTTTGGTCACGTGGGTTGCCTCTATGCATGGAAGGAAGTGGAAGAACATTGCAGACAGAAGGAACAGCAGGTACAAAGGAGCTGGTGCTAAGAGGTTTCTCTGTGGGCCTGGGAGAAGGCAACCTGGTTGGAGCTTGGAGCATGAAAAGAAGATTGGAGACTGATGAGGCTGGGGAGAGGTCATAAAAGCACTAGGAAGCTGTACATGGTGGCGCACACTTGTAATCCCAGTACTTTGGAGGCTGAGTCAGAAGGATCACTGGTTCTTGGCCAGCCTCAGCTATTTAGTGAGGCCCTCCGCAACTTAGTGAGACCCTGTTTCAAATTAAAGAATTAAAAAATAGGACTAGGAGAGTAGCTCAGAAATGGAATGCTCTGGGTTCCTGTGTTGAATCCCCAGTAACATACACACACACACACACACACACACACACACACACACACACACACACACACAGCACTAGGAACTGGTGGGGAATTTTTTCAACAAGGAAGGAAGAAGGTCAGTTGTGCATCTGAAAAAATCTTTCCAAATACCTGATGAAGACTACATGGTAAGACCTCAGGAGAAGATGACAAGAAACATAACTCAGGTGCCACAGCAGCAGATCACGTGGGGACCTCAGCTTCACTGGGTCTGTCTCTCGCCCAAGTCCCTTTGGTCACTTTGCTTAACTGTTTGGAACTTTATTTTTCTTATCTGTGAAATGGGAATAAAAATGATATTTCTCTGGGAAGGTGTCTGTGGAGATTGAGATGTAAATTAAGGGGAGTTTTGTCATGACACATGGTACATTAAGGGTCAGTTCTGGTGGTGATCCTGGAACAGGAGTGGCTATGGAGAAAAAGGTAATATGGGAAGAGCTGTCGTAGTTGACCCGACACTGGCTGGTGTTTGAAGTGTGACTCTTGTACGTCCAAAGGGCTTGTCCTGGTCTGTAAACCAAAAACAGTTAAGGTGATGTTAATTCATCTCAGATTTAGTGCCTCTTCTCTTCTGTTTACTCCAGCAATTAAATAATCATTTAAAAATAAAACTCCTACTTAGTATGGTGGTGCACACCTGCAATCCCAGTACTTGGGAGGCTGAGATTTGAGGATCGCAGGTTAGAGTCCAGCCTTAGCAACTTATACCCTGAGAAATTTAATGAGACCTTGTTTCAAAATAAAACAATAAGTATCTCAGAGTTAGTATGCCTCTGGGTTCAAAATCCAGTACTAAAATATTTTTTTAAAAAATATCTTCTGTGGATGGTCTGACAGTTGACTAAATAAAAAATTGGACTGAAACAAAAATGAAATCTGTTTCCTACATTTGTGCTCTATTTACTTCAGCATTCATTCATTCATTCATTCGGTGAAATATTACTGTTGAAAACTTCTGCAATCTTACATATTTTCTGCTTACTTCTTTTGTCCATTGCTCAGCAGAAAGTGCAGATATCAACTCTAATCATAACTTTTTTCATCCTGTTTGGTTTTACTTCATGCATTTTGGAGCTCTGCTTTTAGGTGAATATACAGTTAAAATTATCATTTCCCTAATGAATTCGTTTTCTTATCGCCATGAATATCACTTTTTACCCTTGTTATAATTCCTTATTCAGAAGTATACCTTGATGTTAATAGAGTAGTTCCCTTTCTTTGGATTAATATATGCGTACTATATAGTTTTATTTATTTTTATAGATATATATTGAAAACTGATATTTTCATATTTAAGTGACTTTCTTGTCGATAGCATACTATTATATCTTGTTTATCTTACTACATCTGACAACCTAAGCCTTTTAATTCAGATTTTTTAGACTATATATACATTTAATATAATGATAAATTGATTGAGTTTAAATCTATCCTATATGTATTTGTCTTATAATGTACATGCTTCTGACTTCTTTGGTATAGTGTATTTTAAAATTTTACTTTATCTTGATCATGAGCTTAATAGATATGCCTCTCTGTCATTGTTGTTGTCTTTGTGGTTAAAGATTTATTTCTCCAGGGAAAACTTGAACACAAAACTTTTTTTTTTTTTTGGAAAGAGACAGATTGTAAATATTTTAGAGACAGATGGTCTCTGTCAGAACTATTTATATCTGCTATGATAACACAAAAACAACCATAGATATGTATAAATGAATACACATGGCTATGCTCCAAATAAACTTCATTTACAAACATACGTGTTGGGCCAAATTTGGTACACAGGCCATCACTCGATGATCCCTGCTCTAAGGTTTAACATGTTTAACTAGTCATAACCCACTTTCAAAGTATATTATATAACTATTATAATTTAGGTAGATCTTTAAAACAGTAGATTTCTGCTGGTTACTCCTCTCTTTGTGCTATTGTTATTTTATATTTTATTTCTATAATCTTCTATTCTATTATAATATAATAAAATATATAGTAGAATATGTTATACATTATATTCTATGAATAATATAATAAAATAAATATATATGCATTATATATTATATTCTACTCCAGAAAATAATTTGAAGAACATGGGCTTTAGTTCTCCCTTAAAAGTCTTGTGGAATTCACTTGGGAACCCTTCTGGTCCTGAACTCTTCTTTGTTGGAAGGCTCTTTATTGCTGCTTCTGTCTGTTTGATCCTCATCAGTATGTTTAGATTTTCTGTATCTTTTTGGTTCAATTTAGGTAGATTGTATGTGTCTAGAAATTTGCCAGTTTCTTCTTGGCTTTCCAGTGTATTGGATTATATGTTTTCAAAATAGTTTCTAATGATTGCATTTCCATGCTACTTGTGGTGATATCTCCTTTTTCTTCCCTTATTTTAGAAAATTGGGTCAGTTCTCTTCTTCTTTTGGCTAGAAGACACATATAAATGGAAAGGTATGCCATGTTTATGGAGTAAAAGAACTAATATTAGCAAAACATCCACAGAACTCAAAACAATCTAGAGTCTAAGTAATATCTCCTGAAATTCTAATTGTAGCTTTACAAAAATATAGTCATAAATCTTGAGTAGTAAAAGCAATGATGAAGAAGAAAAACAAGGTTGGAGGTCTCATATTTCTTTACTTTCAAATATTACAAAGATAGAGTAGTTAAAATAGTATGAGTCTTGGTCAACATTCTCAGTGCCTTAATCCCAAAAGCCTGACCACACAACTTAGAACAAGAAAGATTCATTTGCTCATTGTTTTTGGAGATTTTAGGATTCAGTTCATATGAGGTGGGAACTGTGTAGCTTAGGGCATGGCCATGGAAGTAGAGAGAGAGAGAGAGAGAGGGAGAGAGAGAGAGAGAGAAAGAAGAGAAGAGAAGAGAGGAGAGGAGAGGAGAGAGAAGAAGAAGAAGAAGAAGAAGAAGAAGAAGAAGAAGAAGAAGCTCTGCTTTCACATCATGGAGGCCAGGAGCAGAAAGCCAGCAAGCAAGAGGATTCAAAGACAGAAGCACAGTCCCTGAGGCCACACCTCCAGAGACCCCCCTTCCTCAGCCACACCCACTGCCTGGGTGACCACCCAGTAAATCCATTACAGTGGATCTATCCACTGATGAGATTACAGCACTCCTGACTTAAGTCTATCAACTGTGAACACTAACACCTGAGCTCTAGGGATATTCTATGTTAGTATGGCATTGGCATAAAAAGACCCAATGACCAATGCGACAAAATAGAGAGCCCAGAAATAAGAAATAAACTCACAAATTCATAGTCAACTGATCTTGATTCAAGGTGCCAAGAATACACAATGAGGAAAGGATGCTTTCTTCAAAAAAAATGATCGTAGAAAAGCTGGTTGTCCACATGCACAAGAATGAAACTGACTCTTACTTACACAGTATATAAAAATAAATCCAAGGATTAAAGACTTAAACCTGAGACTCAAAACTATAAAACTCTTAGAAGAAAACCCAGAGAAAAGCTTTATGACATTGGTCTTGACAGCGATTTCTTGGATATGACATGAAATGCACAAGCAAGTACAGCACAAATGATAAATAAAACTATATAAAGCTAAAAAGCCTCTGCACGGTAAAGGAAACAGTTCTTAGGGTGCAAAAGCAACCTGTGGAATGGGAGAAAATATTTGCAAACTACATCTGGTAAAGGACTCAAATCCAGAAGTTATAAGGAATTCCTACAATACAATAGTTTAAAAAATACTCAATTAAATATTGGACAAAGGACTTGAAAAGAGATTCCTCCTACATCTTTAAATGGTGGATGGAAATATTTCATCTAGTTTTCTAGCAGAAGGTCAAGGTCAGTCCCTCTTATTCCATTTCACCTAGAAACAGAAGTGATGTCACTTTTGACCAGAGACTTGAGTGATGAGGCATCTTATATTTTAATTTAAATATAACCAGTGGGGGTATTTTTGCTTTGATTTTCTGCAATGCCTTGAATATTTACTAATACCAACAATGTAATTAAAATTATCTTGTAATTAGTTTGTTCCTAATACTATCCAAGAATATCCATTTGATATTGACATGACATTGTCACAATGACTTCAGGATCCTAAAACTTCTAAACATCATAAACAAAATGGTTATTCTGGTGAAAGAAATCCCATAAAAATTTTAAAGCACTTAGGTGTTTAAAAAGTTAATGTGCAGGACAAAATAGATAAAAGAGATACCTGAGGAACAGTTAAATCTACTTAGAAGACATTAAGTTATTTACAAAGCACTTTATTAACTGCACTTTCTCCTTGATGTTTAATAACCCAGTCCCTTAAATGTTGTATATCACTAGAATTAATGTCAATGAAAATAGTTAGTGAATAGTGTAGCATCTTTATTTGTTTTTATTTTATTCTATTTCCCTAAATCCTTGAGGTGGGCTCGATGTCCTTGGATGTGGCAAGGCCAGAGAGAGCAGTTTTAATAATAAGCTTGTAAAATAACAATATCCGATTCAGGCGATTCAAAGAAGGAAATTTATGCCTAAAGGAAATTCACTGCCTACCAGTTGAAAGTCCCACATACCATGGGTATGTCACTATGACTCTGAAATTTAAAAAATTACATAACTCTGATTTAAATGAGCCATGGACTGTTCTCAGAAAGCTCTAGAATATGCTAGAAGTGTAACACCAGTACTTGGCAGAGACAGGAGGATTGCAGGTTTGAGGCCAGCCTAAACAATTTAGCAGAACTCTAAGCAACTTAGCAAGAACCTATTCAAAATTAAAAACAAAAAGGGCTAAGAATGTAGCTCAGAGGTAGAATGTACCTGGGTTCAATCCCTAGAAAAAAGGAGGAGGAGGAGGAGGAAGGAGGAAGGGAAAGAGGAAGTGGAGGAGGAAGAAGAGAAAGTGGAAGAGGAGAGGAAGTGAGGGAGGGAGAAGGGAGGGTGGAAAGAGAAAGAAACTTCTCCCGTATGTGGTCTTAGGCAATTGCTCTCTTTTCCAACTAAATGCACACTGCTAAAATTACATCAGTGTTAATGATCAGAGCATAATATACTTAAGCATGCATTCACCTATAAGCT
>PVLC010024836.1:0-24204 GCA_004027655.1 Graphiurus murinus
TTCTATATCTCTCCACTATGATTTATATATAGTTACCCTGATCAGCTTTAGCATGTGGATTTTTTATCTACTTTGGAACTGTTGGTCCATGCTAAACCTGATCAGGGTAACTATATGTAAAAATGAAAAAGTTAAATAGGACCTAGAATTCCCAAATATGAGAGCAAAATGTCTAGAATACAATTTACAAATCACCCATCATTCCAGAACCAAGAAAACCTTGAATGAGGTTCAAGGTTGACACCAACATCAAGATGAGTCCAATGCTGAGATTACCTGACCAAAGTTTTAAATCAGGGCTATGGACCATGCTATGCCCTGCCAAAAGTCCTATGTTGAAGGCCTAACCCCAAGGCAACTATGTTTAGAGATAGTGTCTGTATGGAAATAACTAAGGTTAAATAGTGTCATAACTGCAGGGTCTTTATCTGATGGGGTTAGTGTTCTATTTCAAAGATACCTTAGAGCTCATGGTCCCCTTCTCTTCCATGTGTAAACAAATCAGGAAGGAAGGCAGACACAAGCCAGGATAGAGCCTTTATAGAAACGGAATCAACCCGCACCTACAGCTTGGACTTCCCAGCCTCCAGAACTGTGAGGAAACTAATTTCTGTTTTTTAAAACACCCAGTACATGGTATTTTCTTATGGCAGCTCAAGAAGACTAAAAGAAGCAATCATAAATGTGATTCAACAATCTATTGCGATTTCTCTCAAAACAAATAGAAAAAAAGGGCATTTCAGAAAAAAGATATTATAAAAATTATCAGGAGAAACTTACAAACTGAAAATACAAGAACAAATTAAAAATTGAATGGGCTTAATAGTAGAATATAGATGGCAGAACATAATAGATTAAGTAAATGTGAGGATAAGACAAAGAATTAACACAATCTGAGAAACAGAAAGTAGACAAAAAAAAAAAGCATAGTAATAAATATTCTCAGGGATCTATGAGACAATAGAAGAGCTAAAAGATTGTTATCATTAGAGTTCCCAAGGATTGCAGAAAGAGAAATGGGGTAGACAGAGTATTACATGAAAAAAAGGACCAAAATTTTCCCAAATTTGGCAGCCACACTCATACACATTCAAGAAGCTGAGAAAACACCAGACAGGATAAACTCAAAGCGAAGCATGCCAAGATACATCATAATTAAACTGAAGACAATGTCTTGAAAGCAGATAAGTGGCTCAATAGCAACAGGGAAACAGCAACTCAAGTTACATTGAAATTCTCATCTGAAACCATGGAAGCCAGAAGGAAGGGGCGCAATATTTTTCAAGTGTTGAGAAAAAGGAACTGTTAACCGTGAGTTCTATATCTGGAGAAACTGTCTTTCAGGAATAAAGGAGAAATGTGAACATTCTCAGAAGAAGAACTAAAAGAATTTGTCACCAGCAGACCAACTCTTCAGGACTGGCCAAAAGAAATTCTTCAAACAGAAAGAAAACGATAAAAGGAAGAATCATAATGCATCAGGAAGAGAGGACAGAAAGGTCATAAATATAGTGAATGCAATAGGCTGTCTTTTTTCTCATGAGTTTTATAAGTCTTTTTTGATCAGAACAAAATATAATACTGCCATCTGATCCCACAACAATGGTAGTTAAAAGTAGAGAAGGTAAAGGGACCTAAATTAAAATTAGATTCCCTCACTCCATTCAACAGGTGGTACAATGTTAAAAAACCAGTAGACTGTTGTGAGTCAGTCTATGCATATTGTAATGATCAGCATGACTACTACGAAAATTATACAAAAATGTATACCCCAAACACTATATATATAAGAAAAAATGTTTAAGTAGGAAGATTCATAGAAAGAAAAGAATACAGAAAAAGAAAGTCATAATCAAAGGAAAGAAATTAAAATAGCAGACTCAAGTGAGAACAAATTGATAATTATCTTAAATATCTAACTACACAATCAATTCGAAGATTTTCAGACTGAATTCAAGCCATACAACATAACCTTATGTAGCTTAAAAAATTTACTACAAATTCTATGCATAGGTAGATTGAAAGTAAAAGGACATAATTCAAAATGCTATGCAAACATCAAATTGTTAAAAAGTAGGAGTAGCTATATTAATAATATCTGGTAAAGTAGATTTTAGATCAAAGAAAATTACAGATTTTTCTGTTTATCTTTTCCTTTCTACTTCTAAGTTCCTACCTAAACATTTTTTTAGGATTTCTTTTTGATTTATTTATAGGGTTTGGGGTATACATTTGTGAATAATTTCCATAGTGGTCACTCTGGGCATTACAATACGCATAGATTGACAACAGTCTACTGGTTTTTAACATTGTACCACTTTTTGAATGGAGTGAGGAAATCTTACTTTCATTTAGGTCCCTTTATCTTCTCTACTTTCAACTATCATTGTTGTGAGATCAAAAGGATATTATAAGCAAAGAGGGACATGACATAATGATGAAAAGATAAATCCACCAGGAAAACACAGGATTATCATAAATATGTACAGACCAAACAACAGATGTTCAAAATACGTGAAACAACTGGAAGGCTGAAAGAAAGAAGAAATAAGAAAATTCACAATTGTATTGGTGACTGCAACTACCTTCTCAGCAAATGCAAAACTACTAGCAAAAAATCAGCAAGATTTAGAAAATGTATACAACATAGTCAACCAATTGGATCTAATTGGTATATATAGAACATTCCACCCAACAGTATCTGTTTAAACAATTTAAAAAAAATTCATGGAACATTCATCAAAACAGATCATATCATGTGCTATGAAACAAGCCACAACAAGTTTGAAGGAGTAAAAACCATGCAGAATATTCTCTAGCCATAATGAAATCAAGCTGGAGATCAATGCCAGAAACATAGGAGGAAAATCTTTAAGCATGTGCGAATCAAACAAGACATTTCTAAGTAATCCACATGTCAAGAGAGTTTCAAAAGAAGTTTTAAAAGTACATATAATTGAATGAAGCAAAAATACAATTTATTAAAATATGTGAGAAGCAGATAAGCCAGTGTAAGAGAAATTTATAGTACTGAATGCTTACATTAGAAATAAAAAAAATCATATCATTAATGTAAATTTCTCCTCAAGAGACTAAAAAGAAAAAAAGCCAAATAAATCAAGGAGGAAGAAAATAATAATAACAGAAAATTGGTGAAATTTAAAAAATAGAAATTTAATTAAAAAACAAGCTCAACCTCTGAAAAGAACTAATGCAATGTATATACCTCTAAAGAAAATGACAAAATTGAAAAGAGAACACATAAATCTACAATATCAAGAATGAAGTAGAAGATTAAACTGAAGATCTTGCCACCATTCAAAAGAGAACAAGAAATACTATAAACAACTTTATATTCATAATTTTGACAACTTAGAAGAAATGAATCAATTCCTCTAAAACCACAAACTTCCAAAATCCACTAATTGTAAACTAAGAGGAAAGCCCCCTATATTCTCCTGGTGTTCATTCAGAAGTGATAATAACATATTCCCTCTAGTCATCTCTTCTATAGTGTTGATACGGAATTTATTTTACTCTCCTTTTTCATCTCTTTTTATCTTTATATGTAAGATGAGTGTCATATAGTCAGCATAGGACTAAGTACTTTTGATCCAGTCTAACAATATTTGCTTTTTGAATGAAATGTTTAAACAATTTACATATATGTGTTTATAGATGCCATTACATATAACTATTTCCACCTTGGTATTTGTTTAGATTAGCCTGATTTGTTTTTTGTTTCTTTTTGCTTTATTCTTCCTCCTTTTGGATTGAGTTTTTATAATTCCATGTGATAGCCTTTGTTGGTCATTAACTGCAAATTCTTCATTGTATTAATTAGTGCTTGACTTGAGGTATATATATACTCTTTAGCACTGATTTTAAGCAATTTGATTATAATTTTCTTTCATTGTTTTTTGTTTTGTTTGGGCTTGGGGTTTTCCCTATATTTTTCTCTAACCTTTTTATTCTTCAGACACTCTAATTATACATATAGGGGTCGTGTGAAATTGTTCTATAACTGTGTTCACTTTTTTCAGTCTTTTATCTTTTTCATTTTTAACTGTTTATGGTGATATGATTTCAATTTCACCAATCATTTTTAATATATTCTTAATGTGATGCAGCATACTTTTAACCTCATAGAAGTTTGTGAGTTTTTATATCTTTCATTTCTCTAACTGTTCAGTCTTTCCTTTAGCTTCTTGAACCTATGGGATACAATTTCAGTAACTGTTTCAACTAATTCATAATTCTATACTGTGTCATTTTTAGGTTAATTTTCATTGGTATATTTTTCCCTTTTCATTATAGGTTATACCCTTTCCCTTTTTGTCCTGCTTGATAACTTTTTATTGGATTTGAGTCAATTTGAATGGTATCGTGTAGGATATTAGACATTTTTTGTATTCCCATAAATATTTTAGAGCTTTATGCAAGGATATAGTTGTTCTAAAACAGTTCAATGATTTTAAGCTTCCTTTTTAAACTTTGTTAATCAGGACCATAGCAGCATTTGGCCCAAGAGTGAATTAATCTCGGGCAAATTCCTTCTGAATATTTTAGCCAATGCTCCATGAAACCTGAGTTTTGCACGATAGCTACAGGAAGCAAACATTTCCTGGCCTTGTGGGAGCTGTTAGGATTAGTTAGCTCTTGTCATCCTTTTACTAATCCTTTACCAATCCAGAAAGTCTTCTCAAATCCATGAACTGATTGCCTCTTAGCTACATAGCTGAGGGGGGACCCTCTGCAGGACCCTGGGGTTCTTGCTCTGTGCAACTCTATCCTTTCCAGTACTTTACCTGGCATACTCTAGCTATCGTGGCCTCCCAGGGCTCTAAGATGCTCTCAAGTCTTGGGGCGGCGGGGTTCTCCCTGCATTTTCCTTCTGCACCATCTCCCTGAAAGCTCTCCCTGGGTACTAAGCTGAGAGGAACATAGAGCTCACCTCATTTGTCTCCCATCACTAGGAAGTCACAGTCCTTTGTTGATTGATGTTCAATGCCTTGAAAAAATAATTGTTCATAAATTTTGTTCGTTTTTCTCCTTGCTACAGATGAGAAGGTAAATATAGCCCTTCACACTCCATCTTGGCCCATTTGCCTACGTTCTAGATGTATACAATGTTGATTCTTACTACTCATACATTCTATATGTGTGAATTTACCTGCATTTGTATCCCTAAATGCATGTTTGTGAACTTACCTACTCACTAAAAAATATTAGTGATTATACCTACTATATATTTGTGAATTCTTCTACTCACTACAATGCATTTGTATCCCCAAAATCAGTACTCATGACATATTTTCCAGACATGCACAGAGTGGCAAAAATTTTGAGAAACTCAATGCACATACGCCCAGTGAAAGTCAAACTACCCTCAGCCCTCTCGTTATAGCTTTGTACTGTACACAGGTGTGCTCTTCCATCCTGTTTAGTACCATGTTTTCCCACATTTATCCTTTTTATTGGTTATTTTGTTGTTGAAAATGGCTGTAAGCATAGTACTGAATCTGTCTAGTGTTCCTAGCACAGAAGGCTGAGATATACCTGACAGAAAAAAAAAATTGTGTGTGTGTGTGTGTGTGTGTGTCTGTGTGTCTGTGTGATAAGCTTCCTTCAGACATGCATACAGTGCTTGGCTGTGAGTTTCATGTTAATTAATATATATATATATATATTATATATGCTGCCTTTACACAGAAATGCATATTTAAAATCAGGCTACATATCAATTGATTGACAAAAAATATTGTGACCAGAGACTCACAAGAACCTAACCCTATATTTATTCTAGAAGCAGTGCTTCAGAATTTGTTAATTCAATGTTCATGGCAGCTTTACAGAATACAGAATATAACCACCAGAAATAATAATAATAGATTCTATTTTAGCTCCAATGTAAAGTAGATCAATATCCGCACTCTAACAGAAGTCTCCTGTGCTGTGCTCAGTCCAGCGAGGGGAAGAAATAATTCAAGCCAGGTAGATATAATTGTGTTAGTGTCAAGGACTTGGAAAGGTTAAGTAGCAAGAAAGAAGAACAGCCTGAAGGGTATTTGGAATTATGAATTTACTGCCAGTGTTATTGTTTCCTCAAACAGAATGACCTTGTCCACTAGAGGAGAAAAGTAATTCTGTTAGGCTTTCCTCAAAAGTTCTGTTGATGGAAATACAAACCCTTCATAGTTCATCCAAGTCAATAAACACACGCTTCACATTTCTGATGTGCCAGGGCCTATGCACAGCTTTGAGGTTAGGAACTAATGGGACTCAATTCTGACTTTCCACAAGATCAGAATCAGACAAGGGGGAAGAGAGGAGCAGTGTCAGTGCTGTGTGGTCAGTGCTAGGGCAGATGCATCTCATCTTGGGGTGCTATAGAAATGCAGACATTGCTCTATCAGTCTGAGTAAGGGAGAGGAACGGGAGAGTGGGAAGAGGGACTGTCCTGGGGGCATCTTGAAGGAAGAGAATTTTAATAGGTTATTAGGAGTTTCCCAGCAGAATGGCAATCATAGAAGCATCAAATTAAATATCCTTAGGAGACCAAGGAAGAGACCAAAGACATGAGGGTAGAGAAGGATGCAACCCAAATAATGCAAGATCTTATGTGCCAGGCTGGGGAGTTTGGACTTCATTCTGTAGGCAAACAAGAGCCACAAAAGAGTTTTAGGCAAGTTTGAGGGGTCCTTTTAGTTGCTGTGGGGAGCATGGACTTGATGGAGAGTGATCCTGGAGGAAAGAAGATGAGTAAAGAGGTTGATACAGTGGTCAGCAGGTGAGATAAGAGTGATCTCACCAGGTTGTGCTGCTCCCCAAGTCCTCATCCATTTGCTAGGGATTCAGCCACAAAAAAACGCCTACTTGCTGTGACCCACACAAGTCATTCTTCTCCTTCTCCTCCTCCTCCTCCTTTTCTCTTTCTTTCTTTCTTTCTTTCTTTCTTTCTTTCTTTCTTCCTTTCTTCCTTTCTTCCTTTCTTCCTTTCTTTTGCTTTGTCAGGCCAGATTTCTCTTGCCTGCAATTTATTTTGAAAAGATCCCATTTATCCTTAAGTGCACCTCCACTTCCAATCCTTCACCCACATTCACAAGCAGAGTTTGTCCCTCCTTAATTCCTGTGTACATAGCTCATCTTCACTATAACACCCTTCTAACTAGATTAGTTGTTCATCAACTTAATGTCTCAACTAGATTGAGATCTGTGTAAGGGCAACAATTATGCCTTGTACACCCCCTATATGAATCAGCACAGGCATTGCTACATACTGCAGACAGGTGGCTCTCAAACTTCAGAGTGCACCAGAACCTCCTAGGGGACTTAATTAAACCCCCATGGATGGCCCACAGTTTCTGATTCACTCGATCAAAGATGGGACGTGGGAATTTCATATCTGATATGTTTACAGGTGATATAGGTGCTAATGTTGCTGGTACAGGGACCACATTTTGAGAACCACTAGTCTATATTTCCAGACTGGATTTTTGAGGGATGCAATATACATACTCTCCTCTACTTCCTTTCTACAAATATTTCAATAAATCAACTCTTGAAGAAAAAGAGTCGGTCTTCGGCATAAATTGCCATCATCATCCCCTTAAGTCATTGTACATTAAAAGAGTCATTCCATACACCTTCTGTCACACACTCACCTCTGCTCTAACCAGAGAGACCACTCAGAGTTCTCTGGAGTTTCTTACCCCTGATCATGTACCTAGAATTAGAGTCCTCTGTTTTGTTTTGTTTGTTTGTTTTCCATTGCAAATGAAACTAACCCCACACCAAAAAAAAAAAAAGAAAGAAAGAAGGAGAGGTAGAGGAAGAACAAGAGAGAAAGAAGGAAGGAAGGAAGGAAGGAATGAAGGAACGAAGGAAGGAACGAAGGAAGGAAGGAAGGAAGGGAGGGAAAAGAAAGAAAGAAAGAAAAAGAAAGAAAGAAAGAAAGAAAGAAAGAAAGAAAGAAAGAAAGAAAGAAAGAAAACCCCTGCTGTTAGCTGAAATGATCAAGGAAATAGATCACTCATCTTTTAAAAATCTGAACCATTGTCTTGATTACTAAAAGGTGCAGAGGACTGCAATCTAGGAGAAGAGGCTGCTAGAAAGAAGGAATAGAAGTGGTCTCTCTGCACAATGCCTCCTAAGGGATCAAGGATCATCTCAATCAATATTTGGGTTTTTTTTTTTTTTTTACTTTGTTTTGTTTTTCTTTTGTCCATATGAGATGGTGAAGATCATCCCATTGCATCAACAAAACAGTTTTTCTTCATAAAATCTATTCCATTTCATTTTCAGTTACTTGTCAGATCTCCCTAGGGGTACATGTTCTACTCAGTTCATTTACTTTTGTAAAATTCTGCATCACATTTTCTTTTTGTTTTCATTGTAGTCCCCTGATAACTTCACAGCTTCTCTACAAAACACAATAATAACACCAAAAAATGACACTAACAGACTGAAATAATTTACATGGTTCTTTAATTTACTGGGATCCAATGAAAGTGGCCCTGAGGCCCATCTATGTAAATATCAGCAGGGTTTCTGACATGTCTACTAATTTCATGGATTCAAATACATTTTTTTAAATTTCTCAGTCATTGCATGTTCTCTTTTATTTCTTAATTTTTCACTGAACTTTAGAGTGACTACTACAAAATTATCAATTATGTCAAGGCAATTTCTATTTATTATAAAGCCTAATTTCCCCTGGGCCTCTCTTGCAGAGTTGTTTCCATATATGTTCCGACTTCTTGTTCTCTCTGGAGACTTCTAACATAAAATAATTAGCCACTGTGTTTTACATTATGTTGAAGATTCTTCAGATCTCTTGAGTGCACGTGTGTGTGAGTGTGTGTGTGTGTGTGTGTGTGTGTGTGAGAGAGAGAGAGAGAGAGAGAGAGAGAGAGAGAACAGAGACAGAGATGGAGACAAAGACAGAGACATGATGAAGATTGCAGACCTCCTACATCTTCTCCTCTTTCTGTCTGTGAGATCTCAGGTGCAGCCCTGCCATGTAGGCATTGAACAGTTACACTTATCATTGTGGGATTCTATCTCAGGAAGAACATGAATGCCTATAGATTTTTCCCCACATGATCAGGGTTTGAAATTTATTTAAAACATATATACAGCTCTAAAACTACTTAAGAATGTCACCCAAACATGAAGTGGTGCAGCTGAGTTGGAATTTCAAAATCAAATGGACCCAGGTTTGAACCACAGTTGTGCCACTGACTAGCTGTGTGACGTAAGCCTCACCTTTCTTGAAGTTTGGTTTTCTTTAAAGTCAAGTTCATACAGTAACCACTCCAAAGATAAATAAATGAGATAATTCATGTAGACACTGGGCATATCTTTTTCTAATTTAATTTTATTTTTATTGGTGCATTATAGTCTCACACCATAATATAGTTCAGAGAGTAATAGGGGCATATACACACAGCGCTTGGTGGGCTTTCTCCTGGCTCCCTCCCCACTCTGCCCTTCCCCATACATATTGAGATTGGCATTGATGTTCTCATACATCTACATAATATCAGTGGAAATATTTCCTTCATTAATTTTCCCTCCCCTAGACCACCTCTCTCACCTCACTGGGGTTTCTTCTCTGTTATCTAAAGTTCCTCCTGTATCCAGATTACTCCCTAGTTTCTATATAGTAGATAAAACATATATAACCCTCCACATTCTGTGATTGGATTAATCTCACTTAACATAATGTTCTCTAGATTTTTCCAGTTTCCTGAAAATGACACAATTTTATTCTTCTTTATTGCTTAGTACAATTCCATTGTGTTTATATCCCATAATTTTATAATCCATTTATCTATTGGTGGGCATCTAGGTTATTTCCATAATTTAACTATTATGAATTGTGCTACTATAATCATGGATATGCAAGTATTATAGTATTCGGATTTCAGTCCCTTTGGAAAGATACCCAGTAATGGCATAGCTGGACCATATGATGGATCCATTCCCAATTTTCTGAGGCATCTCCACACTGATCTCGATAGCAGCTGTATTAAGTTGCAATCCCACCAACAGTGTAGAAGAGTTCCTATTTCCCACATCCTCACAAGCATTTATTGTCGTTTGACTTCTTAATGATTGCCATTCTGATTGGGGTTAGATGAAATCTCAATGTAGTTTTGATTTGCATCTCCCAGATTGCTAATGATGTTGAACATTTTTCTTATATTTATTGACCATTTGTATTTCTTCTTTTGTGAAGTGTCCATTTAGTTCAATTAGCCAGTTCTTGATTGTTTTTTTTTTGAGTTAAATGTTTTAAGTAATTTGCATATTTTAGATATTAGTCTTCCATCAGAGGAATAGTTGACAAAGATCTCCCATTGTTAAGGTTCTCTCTTTAGACTCTTAATAGTTTCTTCTGTTGAACAAAAGCTTTGTAGTTTAATGCAATCTCATTTATTAAATCTTGTTTTAATTTCCTTAGCTTTGGAGGTCTTATTGAGGAAGTATCTTCTTGTGCCTATATGTTGAAGTATTGGACCTATGCCCTTCTCTAGTAATTTTAAAGTATCTGGTCTAATTTCCAGGCCTTTGATCCATCTTGAGTTGACTCTAGTGCAAGGTAAAATGTAGAGATTGAATTACATTTTTCTTTTTTTCTGTGTATGGTACTGGGGATTGAGCCCAGGGTCATTCTACCTCTGGGCTATGCCCCTCGTCCTATTTTTTATTCCTTAACTTGAAGCAGGGTCTCACTAAGTTGCAAAGGGCCTTACTAAGTAGCTGAGGCTGGCCACGAACACGGATCCTCCATTCTCAGCCTCCTAAGTACTAGGATTACAAGCATGTGTCACCATGCCTGGCTGAATTATATTTTTCTACAAATGGATAAAGTCAAAAGATAAGACATGTCTCCTAAGGATCAGAGTGAGTGTGATTCAGATCAAAAGGAAAGAACAACCTATACTTTAACACAAAGTATGTTTAGATTTCAGATATCCTCTGTCTAGGGTCAAAGAGATTAGGCAATTAAACAAAACTCCTGATTTCAGATCAGAAGTGAGGAGAGAACATTGAAAACGTCATTCCACATCCCCTATCATTCATTTGTCTGTTGTGAGAAGGGACTGTGGGCGTCCATCAAAGGATATTTTTAAAACAGGAAATAAAAGAATCCAGTTTTAGATAGAGTTGTAGATGATGGTTCTCAACTGGAAGTAATTTTGCCTCTCAGGGACATTTAGCCATGTCTGGAGATAATGTTGATTGTCTTGACTGGGAGTGCTACTGGCATTTACTAGAAAGAGTCCAGGAAAGCTGTTATACACCCTACAAGGCACAGGATAACTTTTCACAATCACTACTCACTACCACAGCAAACAAATCTAGTCAAAATTTCCCTTAGTGTCAAGATCAAGAGACCCTGATCTAAGTGATGTAGGAAGAGTGACTTCACAGATGGGACGGTCTGGAGGAGGGGAAATGAGTCAGGTGGCCATTGCAGTAATCCAGGAAGAAAAGAGGGACCTGGATGTGTCAATAAAGGAGTATAAAGAAGCTCGATAAGCAAAGAAGTTGATTTAATTGTAGTGTATGCATGAGGCCGAGGGACACCCTAAGGCACATGAAGTACTTACACAATCATATCAAGGTCACTCACTGAACTAAACCTGAGGGGGAGGGAGGGGGAGGGAACGGGGTGGGAATTGGGGAAGGGGTCAAATGAGAATTGTATGCAAATATGTTTTTAACAACTTGTACTTAACAAAGATGTATGCTTTATTGCACGAATTACTACAATAAAAATAAATTAAAAAAAAAAAAGAAGCAGATAGGAGAGAGGCTAACAGAACAGAACTGGCACGGCTTCTCAACTTTGTCAGTGGTTAGCCATAGGAGGCAAGGAAGCAAGAACAATCTAAGAGGCTTTGATGACTGAGGGAACCAAAATCAAGAAATCAGAAGCCCTGTTTCAGTTATCTAATAGTAATAAACCTATCTAAAACTCAGTGAATGGAAACATCAATTTATTATTTATCATGATTCTATGTGTTGGCCAAGTGGTTCTTTTGCTTGACACAATGTTGGCTGGGCATAGGGACAGTCAGACGATATAAATGGTCTCATTCACAGAGCTAGCAGTTGCTAGTAGGCTTATACCTGTGGATAGCTGTACTTTCTCACAGGGTTCTGGCTAGGTTATAAGAAGGACCATTTCAAAAACACAAGACTCAATGTGCAAGTCCTGGGCAAGTCTTTGCTTACATCACACTTGGCAATGTGCCACTGGTCATAGTTAATAATATTATAAACCAAGCCGGGTGTTGTGGTACACCCTTGTAATCCCAGCATTTGGGAGGCTGAGACCAGAGGATCTGGGTTCGCGGCCAGCCTCAACTACCTAGTGAGGCACTCCACAACTTAGTGAGACCCTGTTTCAAAATAAAGAATAAAAAATAGGGCTGGGGGTATAGCTCGGAGGTAGAATGCCCCTGAGTTCAATCCCTAGTACTGAATAATAATAATGATAATAATAATAATAATAATAATAATAATAATATTATGAACCCAGAATCAGTTTGAGAGAGAATCATGTAAGGAGTGCTTGGGGTGGGAGATGGCTCATCAGAAGACACAGAAGTGAATTATAGAAAAGGATAGAATAATGATAAAAGGAATAGAAAGAAGATAGAAGACCAATGCAATTTCAAATATTCTCATGACCTTCATTTCTGAGTTAGAAAGAAAGAACAAATTATTTAGTTTCTAGCTCCTTCGTTTCCAAGAATTAAAATCCCAAATTGTGTCATAAGAAAACATAGAGATCAAGTGCCAAGCCAGTTCTGATCAAAACAGGTAACTAACTTTGGGTTCAGAGCACATTCATCTACTTCTGTGATCTAAAGCTATTTCACTCAAAATGCTAGTGTGAAAATACTAGCCCAGCTATAATTTAAAGCACCAACTACTAAGAGCTGTTGGAGACTGAACACACACAGTCCTGGACTGAAAGCCAAAAATCCCCTGAATGAGGAATAATTTCTTTACAGAACGAATCTAGCTCCTGGCACTCACATTTTGTTGTCAGCCAAAGTCTGCCCATCGGGAAAACATCTGAAAGCTGTGTCAACAATGAATAAGATCTAAAGTTTCTGACATATTTTAAACAGAGAAATCGCTCAGCCTTTTCTTCTCTCTATTTGGTTTTGGAAAACTTAATCCCCTCCCTCCTCCACATTTTTAATTACTTTTTATACATTGGTGATGTCCAAGTCTTCATCCAGACATCTCACCTTCAGACCAGTCCTGTCCTATACAATCCTATGTCCTATAGGACATATTAATCTAAATGACCCACAGGCATTTCGAATCCAGCAAGTCTAAAATTTCATCTTACCAAACACCCCTAACTAACTCTTACTTCTATATTACTAATCCTATAGAGCAGTATGACTATTTACTTAGTCAAATAAGCTAGAATTCTTTGAGCCATACTACACTCCTCCCACACACTCCTACTCCTGACACGATCAGTAACTAATCTCTACCTTTTCAAATGTTCTAATTCAGTCCTCTTCATCCATTGCCAAATTTGTCGGAACAGTCAGATAGTTGGCCTCCCTATGTCCAATGATTCCCAGCTCCATTTCTTCCTCTCTACTACAGCCAAATGATTCTTCTAAAAATAAAACATATTCATCTCTTTCAGCTTTAAAACTTTTTTATATGCTTCTATTGGTACAATGTAATTATACATCATACTGAGATTCAAAATGATATAAACATACATGCATATAGCACATGGTGCATTTTCTACATATATTTGCTCTCTCCTCCTTCCTCCCTCCCCATATATGTAAGTGAAACCTTATATGGACACAACTCTATTTGAAATGTTTCCCTTCTCAATTCTTGTTTCTCCCTTCCCACCTCCTTCCCCCAGTCACCTTCCACTATTCTGTTTTTTTTCTCCTCATTCAACTAAAGTTCCTTTTGCTTCCCATTTTTGTTCTAGTTTCCACACATGAGAGATAACATGACCCTTGACTTTCTGAGACTGGTTGGTCTCACTTAGCATAATATTCTCTAATCCCATCCATTTTCCTGCAAGTGACATGATTTTGCTCTTCTTTGTGACTGAGTAAAATTCCATTGGTACACACACCACAGTTTTGTTATCCATTCATCTGTTGATGAACACCTAAGTTGGCTGCATAATTTGGCTATTGTGAATTTGCCGCTATAAACATGGAAATTCAGTAACTTCAATTCCTTTGGAAAGATATCAAGGAGTAGTATGGCTGGGTCATATGATGGTTCTATTCCTAGTTTTAGAGGAACCTCCATTCTGCTCTCCAAACTGATTGTACTGATTTACAATCCCACCAACAGTGTATAAGAGTTCCTATTTCCCCACATCTTCACCAGTGTTTATTATTTTTTAGTGGCTACTATAATACCACAAGAGAAAGCCTAAACTCCTTCAGGCTTAGAAGGTTTCTTGGGCTTGGGCTCAGCTCCACTTTGCATTTTACTATCTCATCCTTCTCCTCTGAAGACCTTTACTGGCCCAGAGTCCTGAGCATTTTTTTTTAATTTCTTTTGTAAAGAAGTTTTTCCTTTTATTTGATACCTGGCTCTGACTCATTCTTCAATATTCCTTCCGAGGAATGGAGTTTGAGCCCCATCTGTGTCTCGGCATTCCACACTTCCCTCCAAAAGAGTGCACCCCACTGTCCTGTGGGCGTTTCATCTTGTAACTGCCATTCCCATCTGATTGTGCATCCCTTGAGAGTAGAGATCACACTATTCCCAGGGATCAATAGATATCCCTTTAGTTTTACAGAAATAGTATCATTACTATGACACAGAACTCTTCAGATGTGCAGTGCCAGTCATAGCTGCCAAAGTTTAACAAGTGGGAAAAGGACTCATCCTGTGAAAGTCTTCTTCCCATACCTGAATAAAGCACAAAGTCACCCGCAACTCCCATCTGGCAGGGTCCCATCAAGTGGAGGGGGCTCCACAAAATGAGTAGTCTCTTCCCTAAGGATGGAAGGGATGATTGGCTCTAGACTGGAAACTGTTGGTTGGTCCTTTATCCTGTGCATTAAATGTCATCTTCTACATGGTGGAGACAAATGCTTCCCCAAAACCCCTATCAATGGTATTGTCTTATAATACTCTCCCACACTAGCACATGTTGTCAGGGAAATAATTTCTCTGGTGTGCAGCCATGGAGACCTCTGCATGTCACTTACTTAGAGTATTTGTTACTCCCCACTTAAATCCACCTGGCTTTAAGTTTCTGGCTTCCCTTTAAGACCCACTTCAAGAACTATTACCTCTGAGATTCCCTCTCAATAGACTTCATAACCAACTCATTTATTCATTGTGCATACTCACCAAACACTATTACCTGTATCTGTCTCTCCGTCATCTTCTGTAGGAAATGATGAGTTCCTTGATGCTAGGGGCAGAGACCTCTTCATGTTCAGAACCCCATTGTTTCATGAGGTACCTAGAATCTAGGAAACTCTAGAAAATGAGTGTTTGAATGAATAAGTGAACATCTAATGGTAAACACAATAAGCTAAAAGTTTAGGGTTCCCAAGTTGGGATCTCAGTTCTGCAGCTGACGATCGTTATGATTAGGAGCCAGTTACTTAACCTCTCAGGAACTTGGTTTCCTCGCTAGTGGGATGAATACTTTAAAGTTAACATTCTGCAGGATTCCTTGCTGCTGTCAACATCTCCAAGCCCGTGTCCTACAGCTTCTCCCACCCACTTCTTTTCCCACCATGCAGCCCACACGTCCTGGCCATCAGCGCTCTGTCACCACCTCCCGCACACACCTCCACTCATTGTCCCCAGCCGTCTCTGCTCCATCTGCTTAATTGGGTGCATCTCAAAACCCACTCACCTCTGTCCACCTGGGACATAGTTTCTCTTTGAATCAACTCCTACTTCATGTCCAATGAGCTGTCTTCTCACCCTCCTTCAAAAAGTTTCTTCTCCCTAACACTTAGATATACCCTATACAAGATATGTGTGTATAATTTAAAATAATAACCATTAAGACATCCCATCCTTCAAAACTCTGTCTGTATCCACCATCTCATTTACTTTTCTCAGTAATCCTATGATAGTTAGCATTACATATTGTAATTTGGGAAGAAACTGAGATTCAGGACATTTAAATATGTTGCTCAGATCCACAGTTAGGTTATGGGGGGGGGTCAATATTTATTCTCAGGTCTTCTGGTTCCCATTTTTTGTTGTTTATTTTTTTCACTCTACCCAACAGTCTCTTTCAATAGCAATTATAAATTTAGAACTGAAGGAAAACTCCTTACATAGAATGAGTAGTGGTTGCTGTTTAATCCTTTCGTTAATTTGTGATAGCCCTTGCCTACTAACTCAAGATAAAGCCTATATGAAGGACATGAGGGGGTCTGACTGATAAACCTCTACAAAATGGACAGGAGGGATAAATGGATCCTGACAAGCAGGGCCAATTGTCAGGGAAGCTTGGAGGTGACACCTTGGAAGGAACTATTAAGAATCTTCTGTTCCCAAAGCACTGAAGCACAGTCTTATATTTCTATGAACTTGAAATTTTTCTGCCTTTTTAGGTTTATTGACATCTACATTTTCTGCCTGGAAATTTCCTACTCTGACATTTTATTTATTTATTTATTTATTTATTTATTTATTTATTTATTTATTTATTTATTTATAGTACTGGAGTTGAACCTAGGGCTTTTGTGTGTGTGTGTGTGTGTGTGTGTGTGGTACTGGGGATTGAACACAGGGGCATTCTACCTCTGAGCTCCACTCCCAGCCCTATTTTTTATTCTTTATTTTGAAACAGGGTCTCATTAAGTTGCTGAGGGCCTCACTAAGTACCTGAGGCTGGCCTCGAACCCAGATCCTCAGGTCTCAGCCTCCCAAATGCTGGGATTACAAGCGTGTGCCAACACCCCCCGCATCCCTAGCCCTTTTTACTGTTCATTTTGAAACAGGGTCACACTAAGTTGCTGAGGCTGGGAATTGCAATCCTCCTGTCTCAATATCCCAAGTACTGGGGTTACAGGCGTGCACCACTGCCTACTTAAACCCCACCCTTATTTTAATCTAGAAAATTCCTACTCATTTCTTAAGACTAAGATCCAGTTCAACTCTCCCACAGAGCTTTCCCTAAGTACTGGGATTACAGGTATGAACCTCTGCCTGATTATACCTCATCCTTATTTTAATCTAGAAAATTCTTACTCACTTCTCAAGACTAAGATCCAGTTCAGCTCTTCTACAGAGCTTTCCGTAAGGTGTCTAGGCTGAGCCCTGTGCCATTCCTCTAGAATCCAGGGGCTTCCTATGCCTCTTTCTATCATAACACTTCTCACCCTGAGCTGTAATTGTGTTCACACCTTTATTCCCACTAGATCCTCTGGTTCTTGAGAACAGGGTGATTTAGTATGTATTTTTGTTCCCTCATAACTTGCTTGAGTACCCAGGACACATTAAATGCTCAGAACATGTTTGTGAATGAATATATGCATGCATGCATGCATGCATGAATGAATGAATGAATGAATGAATGAATACAAAGCTTTTCTAGGTAGAACCCACATTGGAATTGTTTTCTCTCTGCAAATCCTACTCTGCCCATGGATTCCTTTTAATCCCTGTAGACCAGGATAATGAATCTTACAACTAGCATATCTGTATAATCAGAGATTAGTATCTTCTTCAAAGGTTCTCAGGTTTCTAGTTTTCTCTCTTTTTTAACAGAAAACATCAGTGTCAATAGCAAAAACAAAGTTAAAATAAAAGGTCTTCTGAAAAGTATATATTAGGACGTCTCTGAAATTACTAGCTAGCCAAAATGTTTTCATGTGGACCATGGCAAATCATAAGATACAGAAGTAAATGAAAGGATTTCAAAACTTAAACCAGATAAAGTGGACAATCCCAGGAGGATTCCAGGTCATAGATTCCAGCCAGTTCCCTACAAAGAGTGTTCAATAAGTAACAGCATCACCATTGAGTGAAAGCCTTATATTATTTGCAATCTTCTTTAAATAGCCTTATATTATTTGCAATCTTCTTTAAATATTTATATATATAAAGTAACTTAGTAATTATAAATGATGCATATCATACTGTTAGATAAGTTTTCTTCTTTCTCCCTGCCTTTAAAAAGTCTCAATTTAAAGAACTGTTCAGGGGTTTTTAAGGAAAAAAATAAGTGGATTGGATCCAACAGCATCCATCATTCTCTTGTTAGAGGAAGCAGCAGATAGTAGCAGCATCTCTTAAAGGATGTAGGTGGACAGAGCCAACCCCTATCACACTGGTCACCTCCCTTTATACAGTTCTGCCCTGCATAAGAGGAGAGGTCTGGAACATGGACACTCTTAGGAGCCATCGGAGTTCTCATCCTGAGTTGGTAGCATGGTGGTCAATAAGAAACTTTGCAACAGGCCTTATGATTTTCATAGAGTGAATGGTGGCTTTTACCATCTGTGTTTGCAGAGTACAGTACAAGATGCTGACTGGTGTGAGGGTCTTGGTCCTAGTACCAACTCTATTCCCTCTGAATTTGCTGTGTATCATTTTTCTTAGCTCAGGAATTCTTCCTTCCAGACCCACGTTTAGTGAATCTCAAATTATTCCCTGCTCTTTTCCCTGGCCCAGAACGCAGCCCTGATTCTGGCCAAACCCCTCTCCCCAGATTCTCCCACATGGAAAGAATTCTATCATGACACATCCAATAAAGAGAAATTTAGCTAATTGGTATAGAGCTTTCAGTGGTGGTACTCAATTCAAAATTTTGTACTTTTCTCTCTTGTTAGAAAAATATAGAATGACACCCAAAAATGTTAATAATATAATCATTTCATGCAGTAAACCCATCAAAATCTTGACTAGCAACACTGGAGATAATGCAAATGTTCTAAAGAAATGGTGAGGTAGCATTTTTCTCATTGAAACAGAGGAACAAGTTCGGTCATATGTCAATTAAATATATGTCTCTGCTTTTCCTCATTCTTACTACTGCCAAAAGGAACTGTCAAAATGCCAGGTTTCTGTTTCACCAGGAAATGGCTTCAGTTACCAACTTCCACAGGAAAAAAATATCTGTCACTAAAATACCAATATTCTATCGCTGTGGAACTGTAGGGCCAAAAGGAGACTGAGTATCACTGACAGGAGTTGCTCTTCACTCTCCATGAGTTCTGCTCAGGGAAGAACAGGTGGTCTAGGTCAGAGTACAATGAATGGCAGAGAGAAAAGGCATATGCACAATACTTAGTGTACAATTTTGGTGTACATTTCAGACTTTCAAAGGCCATGGATCCCCAATAAGGTAAACCTAATCTAATCAAATCCACCATTTTATTTATGGATGAAGATAGCAAGACCCATGATAGAGCTGATTTGTCCAAAGCAGTCTGTCCTTTTGTCCACTTTTTCCCCAATCTATGGCATGATCTCTTCAGTGAAAACTCCAACATGGTGAGTACCTTGTGTAGGCAAAGGACATTTTAACCATACATCCTGTTAGGAATATAAGATTGTAGTTATATATGAGTTTATAAGTCATACATAAAGTAAACCACTAAAATAAAGCTACCATAATAACATATAGTCACTGAACAACTACCATGGCCCAGGTAATATGTGTATGTGTGTGTGTGTGTGTATGTGTGGCGGGGGGTAGTAGGGGATTGAACCTAGGGGCATTCTATCTCAGATCTATACCCCCAGCCCTATTTTATTTGTTATTTTGAAAAAGGGTCTCACTAAGTTCCAGAGGGCCTCATTAAGTTGCTAAAGCTGGCTGTGAACCTGCGATCCTCTTGTCTCAGCCTCTCAAGTACTGAGATGACAAGCATGCGTGACAATGCCCAGACCCAGGTGACTTCTAACTGGAATATTTCCCTTAGGCCTCCTTACTTTGCTCCAAGGTGTTTACCATGGTGAAACATCTTCTAGAGACAGAAGCTGATGGGCTCTAAATGACTTGCCATATAATGCAGCAGGATTTGAACCTAGAGGCAGACACCAGCACCTAAGCCTTTGTTGTGTGATGCTGCTCTGTCAAAGATGCATTAGCAGAACAAACATGCATTACAGATCTTTTTTAAACAAAATATACTTTTATTCCCATAAAAAATCTACAGGGACTTAATTTAAGCAAAGCATGTTCTCCAATGTGCATTAATGAGTAGTTAAGAATGATTTGCAATTAGCCAATCAATTTTTGATACCTAAATCCATGCTCTTCAATTGCTTCAAATTGCTCGAAAGTGTTCTCTCAAGCATTTTAAATATTCCCCTTTAGAATCTCCTTTAGGCTATCCATTTGTGAAACTTGTAAAGAAATTGTTTTACTTGACTGAAGGTTTCATTTCCCCAGTAGTCATAACTAAATGAATAAGAATCATAGTTGTTGTTTCCTTATTAAGAGCAGAAAAGGATCTCATGGATCATTTGGTTTGACCCAATCATTTTATAATGAGGAAACAGAGAAATACATTAAAAGAAATTTTTATGAAGATTGCCCAGCAAGGTGTTGGAAAAGCCAGTCCTAAAACACAGATCTGCTTTCCTATAACTGGCCAGGGGCCTATACCATATCCCAATACAGCTCTCCGAGGTTTTAAACTTTCTCAAATGATTCCTTCACTCTATCCTAAATTAAGAGCAAACTGAAGCAATATTAGGATTTTTTAAATGGGGTTGAAATTGTAGCAGGCTTCAGTGGTAAATTCACAGGCATTAAAAAATAAAGTAATTTTCCTCCTCTTTTTCAATATATTGTAATATGCGTGATTTCTCCAAAAACTCAGTTATCATATTGACTATTTTCTCATAGTTTAAAATGATAATTTCAAATCATTAGCTTAAATAAAATTTAAAAATAAGGGGAAAAGAATCAACATTTGCCAGCATACCATGAAATCTTTCAACTGTAGTTTCATACTGAGAACCAGAACAAAAGGAAATTAAATTCTCAAGCACTGTCTCCTGACACTTCCCCAATAACCTGCCCTGAACTTGAACCACCATGTCACCATGATGTCCATGAGTGATCAGTCTCAGGCAGGTGGAGAAGACCTGGCATTGCCCATGACCAGAGGAGTCAACTCTAGTGCCAGGCAAGTGCTTCACGGGCAGCATCTCATTCCAAATTCAGACCACTATCATCCTTACTGCTCTCCTGGTCAAACTGAGTCACAGAGGCTAAGAAACCTACCCAACTCCCACATGTAGCAATGAAGAGGAAAAACCAGGATTGGAGCCTGTTTTTAATGATTTCAGTTTGCATGCTCTTCTCACTACAACAAAACCCACATAGGTGTCATGGGTAATTTTCCACCTTCAAGAACGTTACAATTAGTTGAGAAAGAAAGAAAAATTATAAATTTATCAGTAAGAATACAAGTATATTGGTAAAGAAATGAAAATGAAAGTAAAAATATAAATGAAGTTACTAAGAGGTAATTTTCACCCTTTCAAAACTAGCACATAGCATTTAGTATAAAATATAGAAGGAGGCCAGTAAACATTTACAGGAGACAGAAAGGAAAACACTAAAACCAAGAAATTGTTTGATATTCAACTGAGAATCTCAGACCAGCTGCAAAGACATCACTGGGAGATGCAGACTTTCAGGCCCTACTCCAGACTTGATGAACAGGAATCTGCATTCTAAGTCCCCAAGGTGATATGTGCACACATGAAGGTCCAGGGAGCACTGGCCTATGTTAAGCACCAAACAGTGAACACTACTGAAATTCTGGAAAGGGAGTGAGTTAGAGTAAACAGAAAGCACAGATTAGAGGCAGTTGAATTTGAGTGATCTTCTCAAGATACTGGGTGGAACATCTATGAGATATTTATAAACCCCCTAAGCAGTGAGAAACAAGGGAGATATGTGAGAAGGAGTAGATGTGCAAAAAATAGAGTATCTGGAGCAATGAGCAAACCATGCTGCCCTTGGCAAAGGTGTCTGGAGAAAAACATTTGGAACTTACTTTGTTTGTTCCTTCTATGTCATAGGCTCACCTAATTCCACAAAGAATATTTCAATTTACATAAAAAGAGAAAAAAATTAAAGTATGTACTTTGGGCATCTGGAAAAGATGGGTTCTCAAAGGAGATCTCTGATATATCTGTGTTGATTCTGCCACCTGGGACCCAGCTCCTGAGTGAGCATCTCCCGTGTGCTCCCTGACACAGTGAACTGGGCAGCCACACACAGGGTCTCTGGCTACCTGCAGGTGCAGCTTACATGACCAGATTTTCCTAATTCAACAGGTTTCGCTGAAAATGGTTGTTAGCAATGCCAAGTAGGCAGCATATTGTCACTAGTTTACTGAGGGTTAACTTCCAGTTCTTTTCTATACACAAAGCAATCTTCACCAGAAAGCAGCTGACTCCCAGTGGCCCCATTGATTCTCTAAAATCATTAATTAAATGCTAATCATCCAGAAATCCAATGGGCCTATGGTCTTAGGAGTCTCATCTCTCTGAATCCAGAGCATTCATTTATTAATGCAGCCAAAATTTACTGGGGTTGACCTCCTGTCAGGGGTCTGCCTGTGGATTTGGGGATGGAAACTTCTTTACTGTAAAGATAGCAATTAAAATCCAATTAGTTATTGAACTAAATAGACATTTCATAAAAGAATAAATAAAAATGGTCAACAAATACATGAAAAAATTGTTCAACATCATTAGTAATCTGGGAGATGCAAATCAAAACTACATTGAAATTCCATCTAACCCCAATCAGAATGGAAATCATCAAGAAGTCCAACAACAATAGATGTTGGCGAGGATGTGGGAAAATAGGAACTCTTCTCCACTGTTGGTGGAATTGCCCATTCGTACAGCTGCTATAGAGATCAGTGTGGAAATTTCTCAGAAAATATGGGATGGATTAGCCATATTATTCAGCTATACCACTCCTGGGTATCTTTCCAAAGGGACTGAAATCAGAATATTATATTAATATGCACATATCCATGTTTATACTGGCACAATTCACAATAGCCAAATTATGAAACCAGCCTGGGTCCCATCAACAGATAAATAGATTACAAAATTATGGTATATACACACAAAGGATATCCAATAATAAAGAACTCAGCAACAAAGAACAAAATTATGTCATTTATAGGAAAATGGATGTACCTGAAGAACATTATATTAAGTAAAGTTATCCAGTCACAGAAAGTGAAAGGTCATATGTTTTTTCTCATATGCAGAAGTTATGGAGTAACCCGGATACTAGGGGAACTTCAGATCATGGAGAAGAAACTCCAGTGGAGGGAGGGAAGTGGTCTAGGGGAGGGGTGAGGAGAGGGGAAATCAATGAAGGAACCATTTCCATTGATATTATGAGCATATGTGAGAATACCAATGTCAATCTCAGTTTCCTGTAAGGGGAAGGGGGCGAGTCAGGAGGGAGCCAGGGGGAAGCCCACCAAGTGTTGTATGCATGTATGTCACTAGCACTGTGAACTACGTTATGATATGAGACTATCATGCATCAATAAATGTATAAAAAAGAAGTTTTCTAAGTTGGGGAGAAGAAGGATTTAGTAGGAGTTCAGGAGGAAAATATCAGTCATTGCAGAGAATTTAATGAAACTCCACAAAGGGTACAGGGATTTGGCTAAGTGTAAGTATGCATTTGCCACATAGACACATGGGAAAGGACAGAAGTATTCCAAACAGAAAAAGTTGTTTATATAAAGCTGGGGAGGAATAGTGAACAGGAAATGTTGGGACTACAGCATTTAAAAATAAGAATACAGATTATAGAATCCAATAGTTTGGTGTTCAAGTGGCTTTTCAACTTAGTACCAACAAATTCTCAGAAAGCAGGAAAGATAATAAATGTTTATTTCAAACAGCTAAATGTAGGTTGTGACAATTTGTTACACAGCGATAGATAACTAATGAACCATAAAACTAATGAAGTTTGGATTTTGGAGCTCCTCACTTACATTGACCTCTTCCAGTACTCATAGATGGGTGATGCTAGCAGTGTGTTCACATGGTCACAAGTCTTTGTAACTATGAAAAATTAGAATATTAAATTTTGTGATAACAAATATTGAGATATTTGATAACATTTTGAAATTTGTTGTGCTGCTTTTATTTATTCTAAATAAATATTGACTTTCAAAGCAAAATATA
>PVLC010024837.1:0-24213 GCA_004027655.1 Graphiurus murinus
CTGCCTTTTTTTTTTTTTTTTTTTTTTTTGCAGTACTGGGGATTGAACTCAGGGGCATTCTACCTCCGAGCTATACCCCCAACCCTATTTTTTATTCTTTATTTTGAAACCAGGTCTCGCTAAGTTGCAGAGTGCCTCACTAGGTAGCTGAGGCTGGCCTCGAACCCGGATCCTCCGGTCTCAGCCTCCCAAATGCTGGGATTACAAGCGTGCGACACCACGCCCAGCTCGTATTTTTTTATTCTTTATTTTAAAACAGGGTCTCACTAAGTTGTGGAGGGCTCACTAAGTAGCTGAGGCTAGCCGCGAACCCAGATCCTCCAGTCTCAGCCTCCCAAGTACTGGTATTACAAGTGTGCGCCACCACACCCGGCTTTATTCTTTATTTTGAAACAGGGTCTCACTAAGTTGCAGAGGGCCTCACTAAGTTGCTGAGGCTGGCCGCAAACCTGTGATCCTCCTGTCTCAGCCTCCCAAGTACTGGGATTATAAGCATGTGCCGCCATGCCTGACTCTCTTCATCTATTTAGATTTTGTGTATTGAACACCTTCTTGGGGTCAGCCACCACCTGCTGGGCACTGGATTCCAAAACGAATACAATATTGCTCTGGCCCTCAGGAACTCAGAGGCCAATGGTTAGAAAATCCAGATAAGGGCATCCCTGAGGGTTTGGGATGCAGCTCAGTGGCAGAGCACTTGCCTAGTATAAGATCCTGGGTTCAGTCCCCAGCACAACAGAGAGTAGGGAGAGGAGGGGCGCAGTGCGTGCACACACACACACGGGAGTGGTGGCCTCAGGATGGATGAATGTGTACTCTCAACTTTTATTGAGAGAGGCTCTATTCTATCCCTAGATGTTGCGACTGGGGTGAAGACTAAGAGGACTCAACAGGCCTGCAGTTAGAGATGAGGTAAAAAACATGAGCAAATTGCACTTGCAGCCATGGATCACGCCACTGACCGTGGAAAAACTATTTTAAACCTTGGGCCACAGGTTCCTGCGCAATATCAACCCAGCTGGCATTCATGTTTGCATTCCGGATCAGCATCTATAAGAGCGTGCAAGATCTAATGTGCTCTTTTGATGGGCCCAGGAAGTAAAAGGCAACCAGGAAAGACCCCAAGTTAGGAAGTTGAGTCTACTAGGCAGCTGGGCCCGGTGGCACACACTTGTAATCCCAGTACTTGGGAGGTTGAAACAGGAGGACTATAGGTTTGAAAGCCAGGCTCGGCAACTTCACAAGTGAGACCCTTCAAAGTGAGGCCCTCCACAACGTAGTAAGACCTTTTTCCAAGATTTAAAAAAATAAAATAGGGTTGGGGGTGTAGATCCACCAAAAATAAATAAATTAATTAAAAAGTTTACTAGGGAAGTCTACTAAGGAAACTAACGTGTACACAAATAACCAAAATGCAATAAACCAGATGAATGGTTGGACAGCACCTACATAGGCTTTGCATTTCAACCAGAATCTCAGTCTGGACCAGCAAGCTCAACAGCTGGAGGACATGTCAGGCGGGGCCATGGGCATAGGTCAGTTACCTGGAGACCTCTCTGCTCACTAACCACAGCTGGCCTCCTTCCGAAAGCTCTGTGCATAAATGGGAGCCTGTCGGATGGTGGGGACTCTCCCCCACAATTCCAACTTTGCCATCTTCGAAGAGGAGCCCATGTACTAAGCCCACATATCTGCTCTCATCTTAATTTTGCATGATCTGGTAATGGAACCAACCCTAAATCCTACGGATTTAAAATGCCCCAAGCTTTACAAAGTTAACATGATTGTTTCTGAGTTTTTAGAGAACTTGATTCACTGCGTGCAAAAACACGGTTTAAATCAAAGTGCATACAATAATTTCTTTTTAAAATCCCAGTGTTTTTTTGTTGTTGTTTGTTTTGTTTTTTAAGTAATGCTTGGTTTCAGAGGAGAAGCCTTTTGTTGGCAAGGATGTCAGGGGAACGGCAGTAAAAAAAAAAAAAAACACCAAATAGACACACACACACACACACACACACACACACATCTCATAGTATCCAGGGAACACCCTCTGTCTTTCCCATATGCGGCATGGAAAATGGGCCAGAACCATCCTGCAGAAACTTCCTGAAACAGTCGGTCAACCCTTCCCAAGCTTGAGGCCGGCTGCCACCGATCCCCAGCCAGGGCTCCCGCGCTGCCTTCGCGGCTCCCCGGACGCCGGGCCCTGCAGGCAGCGCCTGCGCGCAGCAGACTCGAGGGGCTCGCCGAGTCCCTAGTCCTCGGGACGCTGCTGGGTCGGGGGCGGGGGGGGGGGGGACAATGCTCTCGCGCAGCCCTATCTGGCAGAAAGCCCTGATTAGCAACCCAGGAGTCACGTGAGACAAATTTACGCCTTCCCCTCTTCCACTGCTAATCCCCCCTCCCCCTCCAGCTCCGCATCCGGGCGACGCTGCGGTGCCTCCTTTGCGGCAGGTTCCGGGGTCTGTTTCCCCCAGGTTTTTGTTGTTGTTTTGCAACAATAAAAGAAAGAAGGAAAGAAGAAAGGGGAGGAAGGAAGGAAAGAAGAAAAAAATCAATCAGTCAATCAATCAATAAGAGGATGGCTTTTTTCGTTGTTGTTCTTTTCGTGGGTAATCTCGGCTTTTCGGAATTCTCCAACTCCCAGCCCCCACCCCAAGTCTGCACTTTGGTCTCATCCTCACTTCGAGCGCTGGCTGCTTCTCGCTCAGACTCTCCAGGTTCCTCGCCCTAGGCTTAGTGCTTTCCAGTATTATCAGACTCGAGTCTCTAAGCAACTCTTCGAGGCAGGTGTTACTATCCATCTTTTTCAGACAGAAAGAGATGCGGCACAGAGACTATCTCGGCACCTCTAGGTTTGGAGTCCACGTGGGATTTGACGCCAAAGCCCCCAATCTCTTTTACTGCTTTTGATACTGCAAGAATAACTGATTCTTACAGAGCAAATACTACATGCTAAGCACCGAACAAAGCAGAACCCAGACTACCCTCACACGCGGGTCTGCCTCTTACCAGTTACGTGACCCAGAACAAGTTTCTTAATCTTTTTGCCTCAACTTTCCTTCCTGTAAAATGAGGCGAAAAATAGGGTTGTTGTGAGGGGTAAGTGGCTTAGTGCACAGAAAGCACTTGAGACGCAAACGGGCACATATTAATCCCTGAACATTTTGCCTTTTTAAAAGAACCATCACCTCCATTTCTCGGAGGTGGAGACGACGCGTGGCGAGGCTGAGCGATGAATCGGTCCACATGGCGGGGCGCACGTCCTGCAGCAGACCTGCTCCCAAGTCGGGCGGGATTCCGTCCGCCTGCAGGTGGATTGCACCTGCCGGGTGGGAGACGCACTTCTAGGGCTTAGCTGCAGAATGCGCTGCAGCCCGGGAGGCCTCGAAGGGTCGGTCATTAACGAATGCAAAAGGCCGGGGCGGGGGGGGGCTGCCCTCCCCAGGATTTGTGAGCACTAGGGCCCGCGCGGGGTGGGGATCCCGGCCGACTCCTCCAAAGCTCTGCGGCTATACCTGCGCGCCGAGGCCGGCTGCCGGGCCCGAGCCCCCCACCCCTGCTCGCGCTTACACACACGAGCACACACACACACTGGCGCGGGGCCGGCCGCCCGCGCTCCCCCGCCCGCCGGCTCCAGGGCGGAGTTTCCTCCTCGGCTCATTGTTCGCGGCCCAGCGCCCGCCCAGCCGCCGCCCCGCCCGGCCCCGCCACCGCCGCGGGCGCGCTCCTGGGGGAGGGGGCGGAGGCCGGCGCGGACGGGACGGGGCGGGAGTCGCCGCAGCAGCCGGCCGGGCCGCAGGCGCGCAGACACTGCCCGGGACGCAGCCGCCGCCGCTCCTCTGCCTCTGGCTCTGCGCCCCAGCCCGGCTCTGCGGCAGGGAGGAGGGGCCGCCCGAGCGCGACTCGAGAGCCCGGGGCACCCGCCAGGCCTCCCGGAGCGGTGCCCACGTTCCCTGCGCCAGCCCCGCAGCCACCTGCTCCCGGCCCCCAAGCCAGGACACCATGCGCTCCGCGCTGGCGCTCTCCGCGCTGCTTCTGCTGCTGCTCCTGCCGCCGCCGTCGCTTCCCCAGAATGCTGGTGAGTGGCCGGCCAGCCTAGGCTCTGCCTGGACCTCTCCCGGGCTCCTACGGCCCGGGCTCGGCCGGGCTGCCGGGGAGCCACCGCGTCTAGTGGTCCAACTCCCGAGCAGCCTCTGTATGCCCGGGCCACACTCGGAGTCCTGACCTTGCCATTCACGCCCCTCCAAACTCCAAAACGCCGCAGGTGCCGGGCCCGAGCCTGGATTGCCACCCGTCGCCACCCGGGGAGGGGAGTGGGCAGTGGAACACGAGGTGGTGGAAGGGGCGCGCCCCTACTGAATGGGCTTGCGGGGAGCAGGGAAAACTTAGGGCACCGCGGGACCCCCTAGGGTCTGATTCTGCCTTCTCTTCGTGTCGGAGGGGATGAGGGACAACATTGTGTGGTCGTTGATACTAGGCAAAGCGGCAGGCTGGGAGCTCACGAGGAAGTCCCTAAAGCAGGTGACAAGCTTCCAAGTATGGGCCCAGCAGGGCGGTGTGCTCGCTGGTCGGCAGGGCTCTGTTCAGGTGTGCAGGCTCAACCCGACTGAGCCGGTGCTGGAGCGGGTGGAGGGGAGTAAGTTGACCTTCCACCGTCCCAGGCCTATGGGGACCCTGCCTCCTGTGTGGAAGGAACAGACCCAGAGCCATGGGACCCCCTCCAATCCCTTTGTAAAAAGGAGAACTTCTCTCATGAAAGTAGATTGGGCTGCATCTTAGAAACCGCACCTGACTCTCAGGAAAGAGAGAGGAAAGAGAGAGAACTGCGTCTCTGAGACAACCCCCAGTGTGTTCCTTCTAAAGGCTAAACACTGCTTCTCCTTGGGGCCAGTCGGTGGCTGTACAACCAACCAGAGCAGGCGTCTGGAAGCCCCTGTAAATAGTCAGTCTCAGCCGGGGAGAGAGGCACATTTCTTATCCTCTCTTGTCCATCTTGTCTGATAGGAAAAAGAGCATGTGCATGGGGTGGGGGGTGGCCAGGAGGACTTTGGTGACTCCTGCCCAGACAGGGAAGGGACTTCTTCTGCAGGTGGTGGCCCTTTGGGACCAGACTCTACAGAGGGGACGATGAGATAGCAGTGCAGTGTCCCCTCAGCACTGCAGCGGACCTGGGTGGCAGGGAGGGCTGACATTCAGGTCATGAAGGCTTGGGCTCCAGCGGTGGCCCGAGGCTCCACCCTGGCTCGCTGTGTATGTGTGGGGGTGGGGAGAGTAAGGAATGGTGGGAACAGCTTTGGGGATGGTGGTCTCTGTAGATTTGCACAGCCCTGTTGGTGAGAAGTTGCTGGAGCGTATTGGCTCTCCCAGACTTCAGGGTGTCCCTCCACCTGCAACCTTTTGGGAAGGGAAGCCTCTTAGCACTGCTTGGAAGTGAGACTGGTGTTAGTCCCTGGTGCTTCTGAGCTTAAAGAGGCGGAGTTACCCTTTCTTGAGAGCAGAGACCCTCTATTGTTTTAAGGTGAGATGCTCTGGAGCCACCAGTCGGGGTGGGACTGTCTTTGCTGGCTCCTGGGCCCTGCTCAGAAGCCATGTCTCTGCCCTAAAACCCTCCTGTGCCCTGTGCCGGGCTCAGGCACAGGGACTGCCCAGAGTAGGAGCTTGATATGTGCCCACGGAAATGTCCATAGCCAGCCCCCTTCCCAAACAGTAAATCCCTGGGCCTTCCCCAGCTCTGGGTTCCCAATTCCCCAAATGCCTTTCTAATTTGCAGTGATAACAGGGAAGTACCTGGAGAGGTGCACAGTGGCCTCAGGGTAGGGGGGGCGTTACAGTGATCTGCACACCTGAGGCCAGAAAGGGTTCGGGCATGCCAGCTTGGTGCGCAGTAGCTGCGGTGAAGTTTCCACCCTTCTTGGGGGCCAGGGAGGCTGGCTCCTTTGGGCTGCCGTCATCAGGGTCATCAGGAATGGCATAACCCCCACAAACTGCTGGAATTCTGTGGCTTGATGTAAAACCACATGGGTTTATAGTGGGAGTCTCTGTTACAAAGGAATTATCCCCCGACGGGTCCCCTCAAGCTTACCTTCTACCTGTGGATCAGGCGGCCTCCAAGGTAAACAGCATTAAACCCAGGGGCCTTCCAGTGCTTTTCAATTGGATGCCATTTGACCGAACCACATGGCAAGTCATACCTCAACCTTAGTTTTCTTATCTGTGAGATAGACTAAAAGAGCAGAAGGGACGGCTAGTTCCAACATTACAGGACTGCTGGGCTCCCATGTTCCCGCAGCTGCTGATAGAACAGGCTGATTTAGTACTGCACTCCCGTAGTCATCTGGTGGGTAAATTCTGGGCACAGGAAAGACAGCATGGTGTGGAGGTGACACCCAGACTTTGGGTTAGATAGACCTGTGTGACTGTGGACAAGGTGGGGAACCTCCTCTTGCCTCAGTTTCCTCCTCTGTAAGGTGATTGCAAACCTGCCGTGTGGGATGCTCTAAAGGATAACGTGTACCAGACTTGGCCTGGCGCCCAGCTCACAGGCAGTGATAGCAGCGATGATGATTAATACAGCACCTGCATTAAGCACCGACCCATTTAAGACCCCCCAAGTATCAGGATTCTGCTGATGATAGTGTCAGTCTATACACAGACATGGTGGGGAGAGGAGGCATGTATAAAAGACTGAAGAGATTTGGACAGGGTGGTCTGGGGGGCACCTGGGGAAGGAGGTTGGCTTTTCATATAGGGAATTAAAACTAAAAAACATCAGCATGGGATAGGGGACCACTTCCTAAGCTGGCTGAGGAGAAATTAATTGTAGGGTGTGGGGGAGATGCAGGTTGAGGTCGGGAGCCCCCCGACAGTGGATCTCCAGGTAGGGTCTGTGAACCAGAGGGAGGCCTTGGGGAGAGGGAGTTCTCAGAGCTGGAGAGGAGATTCTGTGGGGTGGGGGCGGGCAGGAGTTCTAGGTGGGCACCATGTGGACCACCTAGAGGTTCACTCAAGCTCTGCCAAGCTTGGGGGAGAGAGGGCTGCCCCTCCTCTGCCGGTTCCTCTGGAGTCCACTTGGGAGGGGAGGAAGAGACTCCTGCTGGCTGTGGTTTTGATGCCTCTGCCCTTTGGGAGCTGAGAGGGGAAGGGGGAAAAAGGAAAGGGGTGTGAGAATTCTAGAATCTTCTTCCCTGCTTTCCTATGTGGAACTGTGTTGTATCCCATGCTCCTCCAAGTGGGACCAGCGCCGGGTTCATCTCTTCTACCTCTTGGCCTGGCTCAGTTTCCTGCACAGAGCGGTCACAGGGAAATTTCTGTTCCAGACTGCTAAAGGGAGCTGGCCTCAGCCCCGGGAGGAGGCCCAGCTGCCTGCTGGTCCAGAGCTGGTGGGGGCAGCTGCCTAGAGTAGGGGCTTCTGAGCTTGGGATCCTGAGCTGCTGTGACATGGTGGCTGCTGCAAGGACAGTTTGGCACTGAGCTCAAAGCCCTCCCCTCCAAAGGGATGAGCTAGGAACCTTGTGTTCAGCTCCATGACTTATTGGGAGGGGTCTGGATGCAGGTGCCCCTCCTTGCTTCCTCACACCCTGCAGGCACAGGCCTCAGGGCTCTTGAGGGCCCTGGGTGCAAGCTACTGCCCTAGCCGGAATGGGAGCCGCTCCTATATACCTTGACTCAGAGGCTGACCCGACTGAGCTGCCTGGAGACTGGGACCCGGGGCCGGGCACTTTCCTCAGCTCTGGTATGAGGCAGGGCAGGGCGCTCAGCTGGTGAGGTTTCCTATCACATACTGTTCCCAGGAACATTGTGAAGTGGGACGAGTGTCTCCTTAACATGCGTCCCATCCACTTGTGAGGCGGTTAGAAGATCGAAGGAAGTGGCAGGTCTGGCATCTGACTCTTGGTGTCCCAGAAGCCAAAGGTATTCTCTTTAAGAAATGCCTTCACAGCCGGGCGTGGTGGCGCGCGCTTGTAATCCCAGCATTTGGGAGGCTGAGACCGGAGGATCCGGGTTCACGGCCAGCCTCAGCTACCTAGTGAGGCACTCCGCAACTTAGTGAGACCCTGTTTCAAAATAAAGAATAAAAAACAGGGCTGGGGGTATAGCTCGGAGGTAGAATGCCCCTGAGTTCAATCCCCAGTACTGCAAAAAATAAAAAAATAAAATAAAAAAAAGAAAAAGAAATGCCTTCACGAAAGCCCATGTAAGAGATACATCACAAACAAGAAAACTAATATTTATTTTATTTATTTATTTATTTATTTTTTTGCGGTACTGGGGATTGAACTCAGGGGCATTCTACCTCCGAGCTACACCCCCAGCCCCTTTTTATTCTTTATTTTGAAACAGAGTCTCACTGAGTTGTAGAGTGCCTCACTAGGTAGCTGAGGCTGGTGCCTCACTAGGTAGCTGAGGCTGGCCGCGAACCCAGATCCTCCTGTCTCAGCCTCCCGAATGCTGGGATTACAAGCGTGCGCCACCACGCCCGGCTGAAAACTAATATTTATACATTAAAAGAAAGATGCATGACAAGGCGCCTCTTCATACTTGCATGAAATTCCTCTGGCTGGCTGTTCAAAATGGAATCCATTTGGCAAAGGGTAATTTCCATGGCATTTCTTTCTTTCTTTCTTTTTTTTTTTTTTTTTTTGCGGTACTGGGGATTGAACTCAGAGGCATTCTACCTCCGAGCTATACCCCCAGCCCTAATTTTTATTCTTTAATTTGAAACCGAGTCTCACTAAGTTGCAGAGTGCCTCACTAGGTAGCTGAGGCTGGCCGCGAACCCGGATCCTCCGGTCTCAGCCTCCTGAATGCTGGGATTACAAGTGTGCGCCACCACGCCTGGCTTCCATGGCATTTCTAAATAACCTAGGAAGTCAGGTCATAAGAGACAGAATTCTAGAGCTGGGGAGCCTTCTGGGAATCATCTGCTATAACCTGCCCATTTTCCAAACAAGGGAATGCAGACCAGGGAGATGGGTCCCCAAAAACCTGTCAGGAGGCCAGGCGTGATGGCACACGCCTATAATCCCAGTTTTTGGGAACCCGAGACAGGAGGATCACAGGTTCAAGGCCAGCCTCAAAAACTTAGTGAGGCTCCCAGCAACTTAGAGAGACACTATTTTACCCAATTTTTTTTTTTTTTTTTTTTTTGCGGTATTGGGGATTGAACTCAGGGGCATTCTACCTCTGAGCTACACCCCCAGCTCTATTTTTTATTCTTTGTTTTGAAACAGGGTCTCATTAAGTTGCGGAGTGCCTCACTAGGTAGCTGAGTCTGGCCGCAAACCCGGATCCTCCAGTCTCAGCCTCCCAAATGCTGGGATTACAAGTGTGCGCCACCATGCCCGGCAAGAGACCCTATTTTAAATTAAAAATAAAATAGGACTGGGAGTGTACCTCAGTGGTAAAATGACCCTGAGTTCAGTCCCCAGTACCCCCCCACCACACACACATACAGAACCCTACCAGGAGACAAGTGGGTATAGTCGTGTATAGCTGTAGAAAGCTAGAAACAGAACTTAGCCTTTTTGGTGCAAATTCTCTCCTGGGAACTAGAGAAACTCAGTTATGGTGACAAATTTAGACTGTGCCCAAACCTCTCCCCATGCCTCCATCCTCAGGGTGAACTGTGGCTCAGAGCCACCAGGTTATTCAAGAGCTGGACTCTCCATGGTGTCGCAGTGCTGGTCACCATGCAACGCAACCATATATATGTCTGTGTCTGCCATTGGCCTGTGAGCCTCTGTAGTGGTGACAGCATCAGCTGGTACCTGCAATAAATACAGACGAGGTGGCACACACTTGTAATCCCAGTACTTGGGAGGCTGAAACCGGAGGATCCAAGTTCACAGCCAGCTTCAGCTACTTAGTTTTGGAGGCTCTCCGCAACTTAGTGAGACCCTGTTTCAAAATAAGGAATAAAAAAAATAGGACTAGGGGTGTAGCGTGGAAGTAGAATGCCCCTTGGTTCAATCCCCGGTACTGCAAAAAAAAAGAAAGAAAGAAAGAAAAGAAATGCTAGTAGGATGGTTGGCTACACAAATCCAGAGCCACTTGCAGATTCAGGAGCAACCGCTCCCCACATCTCGCACGTCCCAAGCTCCTGTACGGGCTCTGAGCCTTGCCCCCACCCTGAACCACCATAGTAGTATGCAACACAGATCTCCAGCTTGAGTTGGCCGCCCGGCCTCCCAGTCCTTCCTCTCCTCCCTCTGTCTCCACCCGCTCCCTGAACATGCCTCTGCCACCCTCTCTTCCTTTGTAGTGTTATCCCCACTGGGTCAGCCCCTCGCACTTCCCTAGGGCCAGGGCATGGGGTGACACCCCGTCCGCCAATTGTCACGGCCGGAAGGCTGTGTGCCTCAGCCCAGGGCAGGGGGATCCTGAGGAGTGGCTGGGTGAGCCCTGCACTCAGGACCTGGTCGGGGTGCAGGGGCCCTTCCAGAGCCGGGCCCCTAGAGACAGGACCGGCTGGGGGCCCACAGCTGTGTGACCTCTCGCCTGGGCCTGGTTGGGGTAGACAGGATCGTGGGGAGGCAAGACCCGATGGGAGGTCACTTTGTGATTCTTTAACAGATCGGGTTCGTGAGGTCGGAGCCACACAGAGCTGAAAGCCACGGAGCGTGGTTACAAGGATCCATCCAGTCAGATTCCCACGGCAACCTACCCAAGCGTTTGCTGACTGCAGCCAGGGAGCGCTCTGGCTGGGCTAGCGTGAAGTTGCCAATGGATAGCCTCTGTCTGTCTCTTGGCCCATTCCAGAAAGGGGAAACTAAGGCACAGACACAAGGACTTGTGGTAGATCGCACAACCATCCCTTCTTGCAAACATTCATGTGGCTCACTCCCTCCCGACTCCCGCCTGTGCTTGAATGCCACCTTCTCAGAGAAGCCCTCTGGGGCCATCTTGTGTAAGCCCCTCCACCTGCGCTCCTTATCCTCTGACTCTGCTTCGATTTCTCCATAGCACCTTTCACCTGGTGTCTATGCCCTTCTTCTGTGTCTCCACCCCACTCCTTAGACGTAGGTCCCATGAGGGCAGGGAATTCCATTAGAGCTGTGGCTGCAACACCTAGAAAAGTCGCTGGCACAGAGTAATGTTCAGTAGGTATTTGCAGAGTGAGGGCGTGGCAGAGCTGGTTTGGAACCTGAAGTGTCATCTGCCAGCTCTGCCCTCTCCCAGTGCACAGCTCCTGACCTGACGTAGATGGGGAGGAGTGGACCAGTGGGCATGAGAGGGAGCAGGGGACTTCTGGCAGGAGGAGTGCTGTGGACGGTGTGGTAGCCTCAGGTCTCCAGTGCCGTTCCCGCCTTAAGGATCCTTCAGTGGAGCTTTAGGGCTGCTGTTTATTAGAACTTAATTTGGCGCCTTAGAGCAACTAAAAAGAAATAGCAGACTAAACAAGGTAGAAGTTACATCCCTCCTAGAATGGGAGTTCACAGGGCTGGTATGGCGGTTCTGCCGTAATTAGCATGTAGCATGTCTCATGGTCCGAGATGGCTGCTGGGATTCCAGCCCTTAGGAAAGGGGAACAAAAAGGCGATAGCTCCTCCTTTGAGGGCGCTTCCCCAAAATGGCATACAACACTTGCCAATTACATTTTTGTTGAACAGAACTTAGCCACATGCCCACAATCTAGCTGCAAGGGAAGCAGGAAAAGAGTATTTTCCTTAGGAAAGAGTAATTTTTTTTTTTTTTTTTTTTTTTTTTTTTTGTGGTGCCGGGGATTGAATTCAGGGGCATTCTACCTCCGAGCTATACCCCCAAGCCCTATTTTTTATTCTTTATTTTGAAACCGAGTCTCACTAAGTTGCGGAGTGCCTCACTAGGTAGCTGAGGCTGACCTCGAACCCGGATCCTCTGGTCTCAGCCTCCCGAATGCTGGGATTACAAGCGTGCGCCACCACGCCCGGCTCAGGAAAGAGTAATTTTTACTTCACACTCCCAGATGCCCCATCAAAATATCAGTGGTTCCGTTAGAAAGAAGCAGCAGAGCCAAGTGTGGTGGCCCACTCTTGTAATCCCAATACTTAGGAGGCTGAGACAGGAAGATTGCAGGTTTGCAGCCAGCCTCAGCAACTTGTGAGTCCCTCTGCAACTTAGTGAGTCCCTGTTTCAAAATAAAGGATAAAAAAAATCAAGCTGAGGGTGTAGCTCAGAGGTAGAAGACCCCTGGCTTCCATCCTCAGTACCACACACACACACACACACACACACACACACACACACACACACACGAAGAAGGAGAAGGATATAGAGAAGGGATATGGAGTAGGAGTAGGTAGTTGGCAAATGCTATAGCAGAGCTGGTTTTAGCTCCGTGGAAGCTTAGCTCCTACTCCAATCCCTCAGTCCCTCAACTTGCTGGGACCTGCCACAAGCCAGGGTTCCCCCACTGGCCTCCCAGCGGGGGAGAAGTGTCCCTGCTTCCTATCTTACCCTCTCCTCCCTGCGGGGAGAGGACAGGGCCGAGGGAGCCACTGTCTTAGGAGTTGGGTCCCTGTGCTCTTGGTGAGAACTGCTGCGTCTGGTGGCTTTCCAGCCTGGTGGAAGTATTCTCTACAGCTGGTTTGGGGGCCACCGAGAGCTTGGGGTACAAACCTGGAGAAAAAAAAGGAAGAGTAGGCCAATTTGGAGTCAGGGTCCTATCTACCAGAGGAACCCAGCTCTATCTTTATCTGTTCTGTATGACAGGTCAAGAGTTCCTTGGAGGAGAAAGTCCTGCTGTCAAAGAGAAGAAAGGTGGAAATCTCTTGACAAGATGCCCCAGATTTTAAAGTTCGAGGCTTGGGTCGTAGCCCCAGCTTTGACATTTGCCACCCTCCTGATCCCAGACTTGCTTTTCAGCCTCTTTTCTCCAACAGTAAAACGGGCACAGCACCGTCCTCAACAGACACGGTCAAGTTCAGTCACCCGTGTGGCGTGCCTGACACACACTGACCACACACACATTCTGGTTTGATTTCTTGGCGTCAGCCCTAGCCCAGGGTGAGCTATGATTAAAGGGACCCTGCACCTGCTCCTCCCTGCTGGAGCACCCACTGTGACCTCGCAGGGCCTAGCTTTCTCCTTCATCTAGTTGCTGCTGGTGCCACGTTACCGAGGGGCAGTTAATTGCAGACCACGGTCCCAGATGAGGGCAGCCAGGATGTAGTTAGCTAAAGAAGGGGCTAGATGACCAGCCTCTCACCTTCCTGGTCCCCACACCAGTGCTTCTCACCCCAGCCCCTAGGGGGCGCTGCTCATCACCTTGGGTGTTCAGTTAAAACAGATTTTCCTGAAGTCACCAGCACCCTGACCCTGGCAGTCCTGAGGTTGTATCGTCCAGTGTAGCCTTACATCCCACAGCCTGCCTTCTACCAGGATAAATGCTTCAGGATTGGCCCTGAGCTCTGAGCAGCCCTGTGGCACACCTCCCTCCGGCCCACAGAAAGTGTCTCCCTTTCACTTCCTCTAAAGAGTTTTCTTCCTGGCATCCTCCTACCCTACCTGGACTCTAGCACCAAATTCCCGGTGACGGCATGCAGCCAGGCAGCAGAGCGCAGTGAAGCATGACGTTGGTCTTTGTACGGCCAGCTCCACATTTTCCTCCTCCAGGAGGGGATGGAGGAGGGAGGAGGCTTATGGAGTTACAGTCCAACAACTAATCTGAGCCAGGGATGGGAGTGTTTACTTATAAAGAAGGGAGGTAGGAGGAAGATAGGGAGGGACTCACAGATCGGTACAGACCCCAGGGGGACATTGCTGTGTGCCTCAGTTTACTCAAAATGGTGAACAGAGCTAGCACCATATGGGTTTTTGTTTTTACTTTTACACTCTACGATGCAAGCTGCCTATCATGCTGTTAAAAAGAACACTAATACTCCAAGATTTTAATAGGCTCTCATTGAATGTCTGGTAAATGAGTAGAAACTTGTTTTGTGAATAAAAGGGAACCATGATCCAAAAAGTTTGGAAAATGTTGTCTACTCTCTCCCTTTCTTGGAAGTTCAGTACATACTAGGATCTGATTTTTATGCTCACAATGCCCCCTAAGTAGGATTGCTAATTACCCTCCTTTAACCCAGCGTTCTCCATATTTACTTTAACCAGAGGACCATGTCTGCTTCTCTATCTTCTTTTTTTAGTAAAGGGTGTATTAGCCTCTTATAAAACACTAGTGTTCCCCAGGATATTGGGGGGAGGCGTGGCCCTGTGAATGTAGAGTAAACAACTGTTCCAGTCTGCTCAGGACTGACAGGTATCTGGGACGTGGGACTTCCAGTACTAAAACCCAGGCTGTCCTTTGTAAAGACTTAGACTACACTAAAAAAGCATCCATTATCAAAACACACCAAGTGGGTGTGGTGGCTCATGCCTGTAATCCCAGTACTTGGGAGGCTAAGACAGGAGGATCACAGGTTCAAGGTCAGCCTCAGCAACATATAGGTCAGAGGTAGAATGCCACTGGATTCAATTTCCAGTGCCCAGCCAAACAAACAACCCCCCCCCCCCCCCACACACACACACCAAGTATGTGTCTGGGAGGAAGCTATGCAAGGCCTCGTCAAAATTAAAATGCAACCATAGTGGGCACTCCTCATTTAAGGGGCTTAAAGGAAAGCACGCAGGAGGTCCTGGACACCATGAAGGCTGCTATCGTGCTCCTACCAGAATCCGTGGGAACAGGTTATATTCCAGGCTCTTTGCCCTCGTGGTGCTAACAATGGTGCTGCTTCCCCAGACAGAAGTCAGAAGTACTATTCAAAGAGTTGTGGATATGCTTGGATGTTTTTGACATTTGATCTCCATAGTTGGCTGGTTGCTTCTAGCTGCTTCTTTCCTGAAGGGCCTCTGCCCCCTGCTGCTCTGAGTTCCTGACCCTGACAGCATCGTGCTTCTGTTGTAAATTCAGTCTGAGCCCTGTCAACCTGCCATCCTGCCCCTTGCTCCCGGCCCTGGAGGAGGGGATGCCTGAGAACAAGCTGTCAGCTCAGCCCTCACTGCTCTGTGCTGTGAGTCCCTGTTGGCGAAGCAGGGCTCCCTGAGCCTGTGGTTCTCAGCCTCCTTTGGGCTGCCCTTGTTCTGGGAGCCACATGGTGGCCGCAGCTTGCATGTGCTTCTCAAGCTGCAGCAAGCTCCTAGGCACCCTGCTGGAGTTGGACCAGGAGTGACCAAGGGTGCCCCTTGCTCAGGCAAGTGCAGCTCCACATCCCAGCCCTAGGGGGCGCTGCAGAGCGAATTTGGGCACATGCAGAGGCCCTGCTGGCTCCCTTCCCCTGGCCCATGCTGACACCTGCTGTTGGTTCATGGCTCTGCTTGAGACGGCCCACAAAGTTGCTTCTCATCCCAAGATCACTCTGATTTTGGCTTCTTTGTGGCCACAGTGGGCCGGGGCACCAGAGAGCTTGTGCTGTGGACAGACGGTTCCTGGGGATACTCAGGATGAGAGCCTGTCCTCAGCTCTCATTCCCCTTGGTGTCCTAGGAGGTTGCACTTTAGCGGGGAAATTCTCTGGCTTTATTCTTGTGTCCTGGAAGAACCTGGAGTCTGGTCTCGTTCATGCAGAATCACGTCTGAATTCCACAGCGCTTTAAGCTAATTGCATGCACACATCGGCCACTGCTGCCCATGGTGCCTCCTGTTACTTCAGCTTTGGGTGTTTATGTGGCGTCTGTTTTGGGGGTGGGAGGGGCTGGCAGGCATGGGGAAGAACCCAGGAGGGTCCATCTGGGCTGGGGCTTGATCTGCAGAGCCGGGAGGTAAAGAGGTTTGCAGAAAGAGATACTCCTGGACTCCTGGCCAGAGTCCTCCCTGCTGGCCTTAGTTAATTCCTCTGCGAATGACGAGGCGGCCCAGCAGCTTCTTGTCTCATACTTCCCATGGTCCTGACTTACCTGGTGCTTTGGTCCAGATCTGGTATAACAGGACTGGATTCGAGGGTGGAGGCATCCAGGGAGGAGAGCCCAGGGGGACAGAGGGATGTCTGGAGGAGGACCTGTCCTCGTGTCGGGTGCCTGCTGGGGGCAGCCAGGGGTGCTGTGAGTTCCTGGGTGATGTGGGAGGCCCCCCTTCATCTCACCGCAGGCCCAATGCCTCCCCCTCTGCCATCCAGTGGCTAAGAAGAGAGGCTGGGCATCCCGCGGCATTGGTACCCCACAGGCTAGGGACGGCCACTTTTGGAAGCTGGACCACAGGGTTCTAGATGTTGAAGAAGGGTGACCTGGCGCCCTGCACCCTGACCATTTGTGGCCCATCTATGGGTGGGATCGAGTGACGCCCCTCCTGGGATGCAGAGGAGAGTGATGCTTGTCTGGCTTTCAGAGAGACATCATGGTGTGCTGTGTGCTCAGCCACAGCCTGGCCCTGGCTGCTCATAGCTTGCTGCCTGGCCCTTGCCCCCACTTCCTAGCCTGGGGTGATGGCTTCAGGTCCTCCGCCCCGGCATCTTTGCGCCATATGTCATCACTGTACCAGCAGAGACCAGTTTGTCAGGGAAGGTGAGACAGGCAGCAGCTCCCTGTGTCGGGGTCTCTGGCTTGTGGCATCGCCTGCTCCGGAGCGAGGGGTTCCCTACATGATACTGTTTCCACTTTTCAGATGGGATCCCCAAGGTGGGAAGAGGGTGATGACTTACTTGCCCAGAGTCATGCCAGGAGGTTCCAAGTAGCCCCCTCCTTCCATTTTAAATTCGCCTCAGTGTTCTGGGTGTGGGAGTAGCCAAATAAACCTGGGCTTGATTTGATATCTGAGCTTCTGCAGCCAGCTTGCAGGGTAGCAAGACTGCAGTCACCACAGACTGCAGGGAAAGGGGGTGGTGGGGGGGGTGCTGGGGTGCTGGAGACAGTGCCTTTCCTCCTGTGCCTGGGCCTGACTTCAGAAGCTCTCCACGTCACCTAGACAAGCCCGCCTCCTTTCCTGACCTGCCCAACTTCAAAGGGAGCATTGCATGGTACTTCCAGTTTCTTGGGAAAAAAGAGTTGCAAAGTCTGTGTGCATGCCTGCATGCATGTGCATGCGTGTGGTGTGTGTGTGCATGCATGTAGTGTGTTGTGTGTGTGTATGCATGCCTGCACCTGCATGTGCATGTGTGTGTGCATGCCTGAGTGTATGTATGTGTTGTGTGTGTTTACTGTAGTCATGCCTTCTGCCCACCCCCTTACCCCCAATGTCATGAAACCTCCTTGGCCACTCCAGGGATGAGTGTGCAGCTATTTGGACACTAGCTCCACCCGGGGCTGGCCTGGGACTCCTTTTTTTTTTTTTTTTTTTTTTTTTGTGGTACTGGGGATTGAACTCAGGGGCATTCTACCTCCGAGCTACATCCCCAGCCCTATTTTTTTATTCTTTATTTTGAAACCTCACTAAGTTGCGGAATGCCTCACTAGGTAGCTGAGGCTGACCTCGAACCCAGATCCTCTGGTCTCAGCCTCCCAAATGCTGGGATTACAAGCGTGCGCCACCACGCCCGGCTGGCCTGGGACTCTTGATTCACGTCCTAGGCGGAGTCCATAGGAAACGGGCTTCCTTGACCAGCTCTGACTCTCAAACAGGGTGACGACTTGGCTTTGTTTAAAAGGAACCTAGGGACAAGGGAACTGGTCCTCAATTGTTTAGTTACATTCATTTACTTGGTTTGTTTGTTCTTGTTAAACAGCGCCCCCCCCCCCCCCACCTCACTCCCCACCCCAACCTCTGCTCACTGTCTTCAAATACCAAAGAAATCCTAATCTTGTGCTCCATGGCGGGTAGCTGTGTTACGGGCACGGGGTGGGGTGGCGGAACTGGGTGACAGAATTTAGGCTTTACTTCTCCTGCTTTGCAGAGTGAGTGAGTGACAGCTGGGGAGCTGGACCAGCCCCCTGCCCACCCTGAGCCCACAGGTATTTATCCTGGCGAGCGTGCCCCCACTGTGGATTATTCTGCAGCAACAAGGACACAGATGTTATTCCTGGAAGGGGTCGGACGCTTCTTTCCAGAACAGAACACACAGTTGGGAAATCTGGAAAGCTCGGTTGGCTACCGTGACCTTCGGCTTCCAACAGGTGGAAGCGGCCATTCCCTGGGAAATTCACAGGCTCTGTTTCACAGGGCTCTCTCCCGCATTCCCAGAGGCCACTCTGGGTGTGTGTGTGTGTGACTGTCACACAGCCGCGGATGCCAGTCTTCCCTCTGGCCTCGGGCCCTTGTTTGTTTCGGGCCAGGAGTGGAGGCTGGTCCCTCGTGGAGGTTTCCCAGGGCCACCGAGAAGACTGTACACATCTGGCTATTTTCACGCTGGCGGGAGAGGGGAGGTGGCGTGGGAATGACAACATGCTCCCTCAGAAAAATATTTACCAAGGTTGTTTTTGAACTTACTGGGAAGGGAAGAGTAGAGTGCCAAATGTGCACGCGCCTTGGCTCTGGAAGCCGGTGTGCGCGCGCCCGAGGTCATGGAGCAGGCGATGCACACAGGAGGGTGGCCAGCTCCACCGTGCACAGTACCCAGCCCTGCCATGGTGTGTGCCGTGGGAGGGAGTGGCACTCTGGACCGCCGGGGTCACAGGCTGGCTCCTCAACTGGGCTGCAGGGCCTTCCTTGGGAATGTGACAAGGGGACCTCCTCAGACACCAGTGAGGCCATATTTTGGGAAAGGACTCAGCCCAGGGATTGGCTGGCATGGGAAGAAGCTCGTAGTAAACAGTGAAAATCAAGCTGAAGAGTACCAGTGATGGAGGCAGGTGTTCAATAGGTGGATGCATGAAAAATTCCAGCACGTGGGCAAGAGAGGTAGCACACCGACACTTCTACCCTGTGGTCGTGATCTGAGGGCAGGGACAGGTGTAGCAGTACACACGCAGCAGCCAGACACTCACGTGTCCAGTCTGCAGTAGGATATGATCAGGGGTGTCTGAGCCAGGGCTTCCCCGTCCAGCCGGCCACGCCTGCCCTCAGGAAGGTCTCTGTAGATTTGGACCATTTTAATATTTTGCCTCAAAGCTTGTACATTTTTTTTTTTTTTTTTTTTTTTGCGGTACTGGGGATTGAACTCAGGGGCATTCTACCTTCGAGCTATACCCCCAGCCCTATTTTTTATTCTTTATTTTGAAACCAGGTCTCACTAAGTTATAGAGTGCCTCACTAGGTAGCTGAGGCTGGCCGAGAACCCGGATCCTCTGGTCTCAGCCTCCCAAATGCTGGGATTACAAGCGTGCTCCACCACGCCCGGCTAAAGCTTGTACATTTTTTAAAGAGTGTTCATTTTGTACCGAGTTGGATATTTCTCCCTGCATTGACAAATGAGGACATCAAGACCCAGAGAAGCCCCCAGCTCACACAGGGACCCAGGCCTCCAGTTCCAGGACTCATGTTGTTTTTTCTTCTTTTGTGGTACTGGGGGTTGAACACAGGGTGCTCTGCCTCTTAGCAACAACCCACATCCCCATCCCTTTTTAAAATTTTAAAATTTTGAAGCAGGGTCTCCCTAAGTTACTGAGGCTGGCCTCGAACCTATGATCCTCCTGTCTCAGCCTTCTAAATACAAGAATTACAGGCATGTGCCACCGTGCTTGGCTCAGGGCTTGCTTTTGTTTTTTTCTGTGAAGGCTTCACACATCATGTAGGTAGCCATTGAAACGGACCTTAAGACAAGGTGAAGGTCACTCTCCCACCTCGCCCATGTGCCATCCTGTGGTCGGGACCTTTGTTTGGGAGCCTCGGCAGGTAAGGGGAGCCAGGGCAGCTGGCATCACCCTGCCCCACCCACCTGCCGCCAGTGTGTGCACCGCTCCCGGGCACCCTGCCCAGCCTGACAGATCAGGATTCACGTGGTCTGCAGCAGGCGAGGGGATTAGGAGGCCCAGGGAGGGCATTGTTTTAAAGAGGTTAGTCTGCTCTTTACATCTCGGGAAGAACCCAGCCCCTTCCCTGGGCAGATTGGCAGTCCATCCCTAGACAGAGCCTCAGGGGCTCAGTGTATGGACCCCCTCTGGTGAGGAACAGCCATGAAAGGTGGGGGGTGGGCAGGAAAGGGAGGCAGAGGCAGAGAGAGGGCCAGAGGGAGGGGACAGGGGTGGACTCAGCCACACAGAGCAGCGGCCTGAGTCTGGTGGCACAGCTGATGGAATTGCAGGCGCCTCTTGCCACAGAATTATCCCAGTGAATAATCCGAAGAATGCATTTAGAAGCTCCCTACTAAGGGACTCCGGGTGGGAGTAGGGTAGGATTCGGCCCCCGATCTCCACTTGGAGAGAGTCTAAGGGATATGAGTTCATAGGTCTTTTGTTTTTGTTTTGGTACTGAGGATTAAACCTAGGGGCATTCTACCTCTGAACTACACCCCCAGTCCTTTTTATTTTTATCTTTTTTAGTACTGGAGATTGAACCCAGAGGCATTCCAGTACCTCTGAGCTACACCTCCAGTCCTAGTTTTTATTCTTTATTTTGAAACAGGGTCTCACTAAGTTGCAGAGGGCCTCACTGGGTAGCTGAGGCTGGCCGCGAACCCGGATCCTCCGGTCTCAGCCTCCCAAGTACTGGGACCTTTTTATTTTGAAATAGGATGTCACTAAGTTGCTGAGGCTGTCCTCAAATCTACCATCCTCCTGCCTCAGCCTCCTGAGTAGCTGGGATTACAGCTATGTGCTACCACACCCAGCGTGAGTGGGATATTGCCAACCCCAGACCTCTGATTTTTTGCAGAAGGGAGGCAGAGGTCCCTGAGCCCTCCCCCTTTCTGCAGTATGTGCAGACAGAGGCCTGTGGAACTGCAGAGCTGCCTTAGAACAGGCCCCGCCCCAGAGCGCTCTTCTCTCTGCACCCTCCACCTGAGCAGCAGTGGGTCGAGCTGAGTGGAGTGGCCCATGCAGGGACAGCCCGAGACCACATGGGTGGGGAGGCCTGGAGCTGGGCCCCAGGGCATTGCAGCCAGGCCTCCGGTTCATCTCTCCCTCCCCACGCTCTGCAGGACCTCGGCAATGGGACCTGCCCAGCCTTGACACTGGCCTGTCTGAAGGGCGTTCAGATGTTCCCCGAAGTCACAGGCTGCCATGTTCATGGCGGCCCTATTCATAATGACCGTGAACTGGAAGCCACCCAAATGCCATCAGTAGAGTGGATGTCAGTGGTGACAAGTTCACACAGTAGAATACACTACTGTAACAAGAATGAATACCCCTCAAGAAGGATGAATCGCCCCAAGGAGATGCCCCGCAAAGGAAGCCAGAGCCAGGGGAGTCAGTGCTACTGCCATTGATAGAAAACTCTGCAACAGGCAGAACTAACCTGCAGTGTTTTAAATCAGTAGTGGTCATCTTTGGAGATGGAGAGGGAGCCAGCGGGGGGCCTCTGAGACATGGTCTTATTTTGTGATCTGGTGCAGGTCACACTTCTCCAAGCTATCCCTGGGATAGGTTCTGTGCTCTGATTACCTGTAATTCTTCATTGAAATGCTTTTAAAAATAAAAGGGGGAGCTAGGCGTGGTGACCTATGCCTGTAATCCCAGTACTTGGGAGGCTGAGCCAGGAGGATTGCAAGTTTGAGGTCAGCAATTTAGTGAGACCCATATCACCTTAGTGAGACCCTGTTTCAGAAATAATAAATATAATAGGGTTAGGGGTGTAGCTTGGAAGTAGAATATCCCTAGATTCAATGATTCAATCTCAAGTATCACACACACACACACACACACACACACACACACACACACATGGGGTGGGATACAGAGGTGGCTCAGCACTTGCCTAGCCTGCTCAAGGCCCTGGCACTAGATAGGCAGATGGATAGATAGGGAAGGGACTAGCCGGGCATGGTGGCACTACCTGCAGTCCCAGTACTTTGGGAGGCTGAGACAGGAGGATCAGAGGTTCAAGAACAGCCTCAGCAAGTAGTGAGACTCTTGACAACCTAGTGAGACCCTGTTTCCCCTACCAAAAAAAGGTGGGTGGTGAGACTGGGAGTATAGCGGGTATAGCTCAGAGGTAGAATGCACCTGGGTTCAATCCCTGGTACTGAACCAAAAAAAAAAAAAAAAAAGAAAGAGAGAGAGAGAGAGGGAAGGGGCCATTCTCTGAGGCCCTCCCGTGAACTCGCAAAGGTCGCAGGCTCCAGGGAGGGAGCTCAGGTGAGTGCCCTGGGGACCCAAATCCTTCAGCCCCCAAGGAGAAGGAAGGGAAGAGCAAGTCAGTGCCTGACCTGGCTGCGGGTGACTCTGCCCCAGCCCTGACACCAGCTGGCGCTGGCCGTTCCCTCGAGAGCCGGGGTGTGCAGCACCTGGCCACACCGTCCCTGGAACCCGCTTATCAGGTGTCCCCTGAGACCGGGTGCTCTGCAGGTGCCAGTAATACCAGGGGGCCAGACGGTCACAGTCCCTCCCATGAGGGCCTCAGCATCCCGGGTCCTGAGCACTGAGGAGTGACACAGCTAGTTACCGTCCTAGGAAGAGGGAGGGCACCTCTGTGAGGGCTCGGCATGCCCTGGTCACCCTCTCGTGGCCGTTAGGCTGAGGGTGTGGAATGTTTAGATTGGTTAGCTTATTTTTACCTTTTCATTTTCTAAAATCGGTGAGAGTTTGGGTGTTTCCTTTGTTGGAGGTTGGAGTTGCAGGCGTTCTCCCTCACTTGGGCGTCCTGGGCTCACCTGAATGGTCGCCCAGCTCTCTTTAGGGAAATCACAGAACAGGATTCACAGCTGGATACAAACGTGGCTTCCAGCCCCAGACCCAGGGGATGTGTTGGACATCAAGGATTGGCAAACTACTGCCTGGCTGCCAGCATTATAAAGTTTTATTGGAGCTGGGCGTGGTGGCACACACTTGTAATCCCAGCATTCGGGAGGCTGAGACCGGAGGATCCGGGTTCGCGGCCAGCCTCAGCTACCTAGTGAGGTACTCCGCAACTTAGTGAGACTCGGTTTCAAAATAAAGAATAAAAAATAGGACTGGGGGTATAGCTCAGAGGTAGAATGCCCCTGAGTTCAACCCCCAGTACCGCAAAAAAAAAAAAAAAAAAAAAAAAAAAAAAAAAAAAAAAAAAAAAAAAAAAAAAAAAAAAAAAAATTATTGGGACGCAGCCTTTGAGCTCACAGTGGCAAAGCTGAGTAGTTGCAGCAGAGGCTGTTGTCACTGACGGAACAAGCTGCATATGACAGGGTCACCCTGTCATTCTACCAGTAGGAAGGGTGCTTCCGCAGACACATGGTGGGACCCCAGACTGAACTGACCACCTCAGTTTCTTTGATTTTTTTTTTTTTTTTTTTTTTTGGCGTGGTCCAGTATATAATGTACCATTTAACCCATTTTTTCAGTGCGTGGTGCAGGGCATTCAGCACCTCTACACTTTTGTACAGCCATCACCGGCACAGGCCTGCAGAAGATTTCCATCTGCCCACACAGAAGTTTTGCTCCCCATTCCGCTAGGCCTACTTGCAAAATGGCATCACAAGTGGGGTATGGTGGTGCGTGGCTGTAGTCCCAGTACTTGAGAGGCTGAGACAGGAGGATTGCGGGTTCTGGGCCAGTTTCAGCAACTTAGTGAGACCCTGTTTCCAAATAAAAAGTAAAGTAGGGCTGGGGTCGGGGGTGTATCTTTGAGGTAGAATGCCCCTGGGTTCAATCTCCTGTAGCAAAAAATAAAAATAAGAATGGCCTCACAACTCAAACCTCCTAAGCGGGCGTGGTGGTGCATGCTTGTAGTCCCAGTACTTGGGAGGCTGAGACAAGAGGATCGCAGATTCAAAGCCAACCTCAGCAACTGAGCAAGGCTCTCAGAAGCCTAGTGAGACCCTGTTTTCAAATAAAGAAATAAATTGGGCGGAGGGCGTAGTTTGGAAGTAGAATGCCTCTAGGTTCAATCTCCAGTACCAATAAACAAACAAGCAAACAAACAACCCAACCTCCTGTCACTCAGTTAAGTGAGATTCCACATGGAAGCGCTGGCGCTCTGTGGACAGTCAGAGCCAAGCTTATCAGACTCCTCATCGCCATCCACACCCTTCACGGGATGGAGCAGAGAAGTGGCAGAGCTTCATTTCCCTGAGCAGGAAGCCCCGGCCTGAGAGGAGGCACACCCAGGAAAGGCTGAGCCCCCCCACCTTGGGGCCCCCCACCCGCCCACGTGGTCCCGCTGGAGCCGGCCCGCCCGACACTGGAGCTCTGATGGAAGAGGTTCTGGCTGTCTGGCTTTCCCCTGGAGACTGGGTCTGGGTAGACATCAGGACACAACTTCCGGCTGCTGGCGGGAAAGCCCTCCCCGCTGACC
>PVLC010024838.1:0-24357 GCA_004027655.1 Graphiurus murinus
CATGTATAAATTAGATTGCTGCTTCTAGTCAGACACCTGAATTTATACCTTTTCTTTTAAAAACAAAACCTAATTACGAACTGCTATGTATTCCCTTTCGTTTTTCAGTAATGCCTATGGGGGGATAGAGTTGGAGGGAGGAGAAGTATGATCCAAATATTAATATTGATGAGCATTCTAGGCACACTCACATTTCTGCCCCTGGAAATAAGGACATTTAATGAATACATTTGCAAGCTTGAAATGGTCTGTTGCTGTGACTACCTAATGCCCAATTAGGTCAGAAGAGGAAAATGCAGTTGATCAATATGTTGATGAGTTTACAGAATAGTGAGAGAGAGAGAGAGAGAGAGAGAGAGAGAGAGAGAGAGAGAGAGAGAGAGAGAGAGAGAGAGAGAAGGAGGGACCATATATAATCCCCAAGACCACAACACCCCCAGGTACCCCTCCTTGGTAACCAAACTCTGCTTCCAACATGGCTGCCTTGTCTCTTGAGTCCAGGGGACATCCTAAATCCAAGCCATAACCAGTGGACTGCTGGCTGCTCTTGTTTTCTACTTGACCCTATTTACTGGTCCCAACTGATTGGTTTTAAGCTGAATAATTCGTACCAATATTTCTGAGGAACCAAACTTAAAAAATGAGAGACAAGAACTAGGAGTAGTTGGTAGTGGGTCACACCAACAGAAACCCCTAGCCTGCCATTGGAAGTCTAGGGAACATTGCTGATGAGGTTCCCAGCTTCCCTCATTCCATCTCTTAGGATCGTTTGCCCACTCTTCCTGAAATCCCACAAGACATCCCAATCAATATACTGCATTGGTTTCTTTTTGTTTGTTTGTTTATTAAGTTAGCTACAGCTGGTTTCTTAAGCAATACAATTGCCACATTATTTAATAACACAAACAAAGAATCTCAAACGAGATTCTTTTACTAATTAAAAGCATTTTTATTTTGTAGACATGCAGAAGTGCTATTTTTCTGACTTATCCAAGAAATGAAAAAGAATAAACAAAATATCAGCTCATATAGGGAAAGAAATGAAGGGAAAAGAACCAATATTTATTGAGAATAGGAAGCATAAAAGAGTGGAAGGTATATATATTTGGAGATAAGGGGAATGGGGCTAAAATTCTGATTTTTAACATACTATCTATGTGACCTTGGGCAAACTTCCTAATTTCTCAGGGTCTCATTTCCTTATTTATAAAGGGGACAATAATACAACTTTATAGGACCATTTTGAAGATTTCCAAAAGTCCCAATGTGTACAGATCATGAGAGTCTCCAAAACAATGTTCTCAAATTGACAATACTACATTGTATCACTAATGGAAGGATTCAAAAGGAAACTGGCATCTGTATTTGAGTGTTTTGTGTAAGGCAACATATGTGGCTCTTTACTTGTATAGTTACCCACTGAAGTCAAGGCAACAACAGGTAATATTGTGATGCACTTTGAAAACTTGATGAAATAAAATGCAATTATTTAAAGTCATTCTTTGAAGAAGTAATGATTCTCAAATAATTTAGGTTTTTTTTGTGTGTGTGCGTGTGGTTCTGAGGATTGAACCCGGGGGTGTTCTACCTCTAATCTATACACCCAGCTCTATTTTATGTTTTATTTTGAAACAGGGTCTCATTAAGTTGTGGAGGGCCTCACTAAGTTGCTGAAGCTGGACTTGAACCTGTGATCCTCCTGTTTTAGCCTCCCAAGTACTGGGATTACAGGTCCACCACATACAGCTTCAGATTTAATATTGAACTCAGGAATGCTCATGGGACTCAGGAAAGACTATGTGTAACTGTATGACATGACTTAAAAATTCTGAGAGTCAGCTTCCTTCCTTCCTTCCTTCCTTCCTTCCTTCCTTCCTTCCTTCCTTCCTTCCTTCCTTCCTCTTTCCTTCCCTTCCTTCCTTCTTTCATTCATACTGGGAATTAAACCTAGGGGTTTCTTTCTGAATTACACCTCCACCCCAGACCTATTTTATTTGTTTATTTTTTGAATCAGGGTCTCACTAAGTTACTGAGGGCCTTGCCAAGTTGATGAGGCTGGTCTTGAACCCGAAATCCTCCTGTCTCAGCCTCCCAAGTACTGGGATTACAAGTGTATGTCACCACGCCCAGATCAGTTTTCTTATTTTAAGTAAAAAGGTTAGAATGAACTTCTTAGTTTCTGTCTATTCTAGAAATAAAAACATCCATTATTGTCAGGAAGAGATGAGTTTTCTAGAGAACTAGGTTAAAACCAGAATAGTATCCTCAATAGAATGGTACTGAACCCTAGATGTTCTGTTGGAAATTTGTATGCAAGACAAGGAGTTCTTGGATTGACCAAGATAGCCTGTGTTGGGGTTGTGGTGTAGCAACATCCTGAGATAAAGAAGAACTAGCCAGAATAACAGGGGCCCAGTTCCAGTCACCCCCACTCCCCCACACACTAGGATGTACTTTGATGCATTACTCGAGCATATCATGTTCCCCTGGGGTGTAAAATCCAGAGTGGGATGCTTTCTAGGGTGTTTCAACTGTGGTACAACTGAGGCATGAGCAGACAACACTCATCTGCCCTGTGTAGATATTCTGGATGTCGGGGGGAATGACTCATCAAGAATCCAAGGCATGCCTGTAATCTCAGTACTTGGGAGGCTGAGACATGAAGATCACAAATTTGAGGCTAATCTCAGCAATTCAGCAAGGTCCCCAGCAACTTAGTGAGACCCTGTTTCAAAATTTTTTTAAAAAATAGGGCTGAGGATGTAGAAGCAGAACACCTCTGGATTCAATCCCCAGGATCTCTCTCTCTCTCTCTCTCCCTCTCCCTCTCCCCCCCCCCCACGCCCCCACACACATCTGAGGCTTTTGTAAGTAATAAACGCACTTCATATAACTCCTGTGTGTGAGTGTTCTGTCTCACCAGATCCAGGCAAGTAGTAAAAGTGCATCCCAAGCTGCAGTGGGCTAAGGTGGTTCTATAGCTCGGATCTTGATTGTCCCTCAGAGAACCATGCATTAAGGTGTTGGTCCCCAGCCAGTGGTGCTATTGTGGGGGTGAGGGGTTTAACAGGTGGGGCCTAGTGGAAGGAGGTTAGGTCACCGGAGATGTGCCCTCGAAGGGGATGTTGAGACCCTGGCTCCTCCCCTCTCTTTGCTTTCTAGCCTCCATGAGGTAAACAGGCTTCCTCCACCTTGGGCCCTCTCCATGCTGTACTGTGCTGCCACAGCTCAAAGCAAAAGGGCTAAACAATCACGGACTAAACCCTCTGAAACTGTGAGCCAAAATAAACCTTTCTTTTTTACAAGTTGATTTGCCCAGGTTCTTTGGTTATAGCAAAGTTGACTCACATAAATGTGTAACCAATGCACAGCAAGTCTGAACTGTACTGTTCTGTACAACCTAGGCTTCTCGAACTTGGTGTAGCTGAAAAACATGTTTGTAATGATCTGAGTCTAAAACCTAACTCTATTTACATGAAAGGCAAAGTATTTTTGCATAGTTTTAACATGCACTGGATTTTCCATGAATGCGATTATTGTGTAAATAATGATTATCATTTGCTTTGCTGTCATTGCACCTGGACTAGAAGGAGTGCATCATTTCAGATGTATTACAAATGCTCAGAGGATTCCTCAGTAGCTTTCCATACTCCTGTGAGTAGAGACAGCATGGACCACTACAAATGTCTTCCAGAATACTTGAGATCATATGCGCTAAATGATACTTTCTGTTTTTCCCTTTGATATTTTGATTTATTCTATTTATTTGTTTGTTTAGTGGTATTGGGATTAAGCCCAAAGGCATTCTATCTCTGATCTACACTCCTAGTCCTATTTAATTTTTATTTTGAAACAGGGTCTCACTAAGTTTCAGAGGGCCTTGCTAAGTTTCTGAGGCTGGACCTCAAAACTGCAATCCTCCTGTCTTGGCCTACCAAGTACTAGAATTACAGAGATGTGCCAACATGCCTGGCTATAGTTATTTATTTTAAATTTGTTGCTGGTCGATAGGGCACACTACCTATGAATTTCACTTCATGAAAATAAAAGGAACATATTTGATAACAAGGGGACATTGGATTTGATGGGGTTGAGATTTACTGGGCCAGCATCAACCAAAGGAAGCTGCCAACCCCAAATGGTCTCAAAACTGCAATGCGGAGGATGTTGAAAGTGTTCGTCTGGGATCTGGGAAGAAAGCACAGAGGTTTTATTTTTGGCCCAATTTATCAGTGATAAACTAGTTACATCTGTCAAGAAAGGGCCCATTTCTTTTCCTTTAAATCTTGCCTAATCACACTTCTATATGCATGGCATTTCTAGTTGGGATGGATTTATTCGAAATTGTAAATGCTCTCAGTCCCAGGCCTACCAAAAATCAAGTATTAGCCTCATGCTGTTTAAGCCCAAGGCACCACATTTACCAGGCATGAGCCATTTAATGTGAGGCGGAGCATCCTTGCAGGAGGACATCATCGGAAGACACAGCATAGCTGTAGAGCTCCAAGACTGTGACAGGTTAAAAACGCCACAGGCCTCCTACCAGACTCCCCCAATCCTTCTCTCTTCTAATTCATCCCATATTCTGCAAGACAACGAGAAAATCATTTACTCTGTGTTCAAACAGACATCCATTAGAGCTGTAGTGAGAAGAAGGGAGATAATTCTAATGAAGAGCTGATCAAATCTTGGCACTGAAGCTAGAAATGAGTAGTCGACAGTTCAATGGCACCCAGGACTGAATAATCGCATTTGAGCCTTTCTCCAGGATAGGTTCCAACATTTCTGTTTTTTGCATTAGTGGTAGAGAATTGTGTATGCGGGTGTCTTTGTGGTCTGCTTTTTAAAAAGGATGAAAAAAAAGGAAAAAAAAAGAGGAATAACTAGTGATACCCTGGTTATCTTAGATATTCAGATCGATTGTCTTCATATCTGCTTTCAAGAAGGCATTTTATACATACTTTTAATTCTTAATATTTTCTTTCTTTTGTTTGGCAAATTCAAAATCTAAATATTGCAGCCTTAACAAAGCAAGGGTGAATTTGGCAATAGATGCTAACTGTACATGTAACGTAGTGGACATTTCCACTTTCAATATTTCCTTTATGGTTGTTGGGCAATTTTAAGGTAATAAAATTGTAATGAACTTTCCAAATGAGGATGCCTCTGCTGACTGCTCCATGAGGAAAAATGGAAGCAATTTGGGAGAAATGAGACTGGCTGCTATTCCTCTCTCCCTCTCTCCATCTCTCTCACTCACAGTGGCTGACCTGCCAACATCCCTTTGTTCTTGCAACCCTCTTATCAACTTTGAATCCTGGCCTATGAAATGATAGATTGTTAAGCTGTGTCTAACTTTCTCACTGCCTTGTGAAAAGATTTTCTCTTATCTTTAACTTTGCTAACAATGAGGACAACAACAACAAGTCCAGGGGAAGACGTTGAATGGATTTCTTCCCAGAAAACTCTAAAGAAGGGTTACTTGCAATGAGTATGCACAATCCCAGGCGAGGGACACTCCCTGGACTTGGGGCTCAAAGATCCCATCAAGCCTTAGATGGAAACTTTAGGGTATGGTTTCTGTGCCTTCTAATTTCCTGAAAGGAATCCCTTTGAAGCTCTCCTTTCTGAAAATGCTAGCTGATCCAGCTAACATGATTATCAAATATAAAATCAAAGGCCTTTCTTTCCTCTGTCTGAGAGTCATCTTTGCAGGCTTGGAAGTTGTCATTTCCTCACAGGCGTAGGATAGAGCACTAAATCCTGGCTATGGGTGGGGGAGATTTTTCTTTCTTTCTTTCTTTCTTTCTTTCTTTCTTTCTTTCTTTCTTTCTTTCTTTCTTCCTTTCTTTATGTTTTTTTGTCAATAACTCTGAAATAGTACCATTTTTTTTTTCTAGAAATGACTTTTCTTTGATTAACTCATATACTGATTCTGGGGTAAAATATTTGAAATACTCCACAGACATTTTCTACACTTGTTATTAGCTAAAAGGTGGAGGAACAGTCCCCAGACTTTCTGGACACAGCTGCTGAAGCCAGCAGAGCATGGGTGGGTGACCTCTAATACCCTTTCTACTTATCATAGCCCACATTGAACCTGCCTGCTTCTGCTTTTGGATGTACATGACACCCATTTAGCATTTGGTTATTCATTGCTTGGAACTACTGCCTATATTAGGCAGAAAGCTTTCAGGCAAGAGATAGAAACCCAGCTCAACTACCTTAAAAAAGAAGAAGAATTTATTGCCTCAAATAAAAAAATTGGCTCGAATAGCAAAAAATTCCAGAGATCCAATGATGTCAGGCTCATCTAGATCCTTGGGCTCTGCAGCTGGGACCAGGCTCTATCTCTCCTAATCTCTCAGTTCTTCTTCTCTCTGGTTTGACTCATACTGGCTCTTGCCATGTGCTAGCAAGATGGCCCTAGCAGAAAGATCTTTTTTCCAAAAATGTTTCCAAAACTGAATTGATTAGCATTCACTGAATATTTCATAGGGACCAGGCACAGCTTTAACTACTTTACACTTATCATATTAAACAGTCTTATAATCCTATAAGGATTGTCTTCCTTCCAGAATTATTTCCTATGCAAGGAACCAGAGCCATCAAAGAACATATGTCTTACCAAGTTCTTATACCTGGTAATGCGTGGAGCCAGAATTTGAACCCAGGTAGTCTGCTCCAAAGCCTGTTAGCTTAACCACTATAGTATATTTGAGTTAACTGTGATTAGGTTGGCATGAATGATATGCCTACTCCTGAACCATTTGCTGTGGCCATGCATGGAATGCTCTGAGTGGCTAGGTGTGGAACTCCTGAACTGAAAGTAAGTTCTATTTCACCCACAACAAACAGATGGAGAGTGAATGAAAGATAGGATTTTCCAAAGGCAAACTGGAAGGGAAAATGGATTCTAGGCAGAACAAAGTATTTCCGCTATTCCACTACACTGTCCTTTGTTTTAATGGGTTGTTTTTCTTTCTTACTCCATAACACACAGCCAAATGTTGGGCACATGTCAGGTATTAAGTGACCAATTTATTAATTAGTTATTATTTTGGGGAAATGGGCTTGAGGTTATTGGCTCTTCTTGAACTTGTGATATGTTGTGCTTCTGGAAAAAGAACTGAAGACCAAAAATGTGAAGTCACATTTGAGTGTGTGTGTGTGTGTGTGTGTGTGTGTGTGTGTTGCTGAGGATTAACCCAGGGCATTATTCCTCTGAACTACACCCCCAGCCCTATTTTTAAAATTTTTTTATTTTGAAACAGGGTCTCACTAAGTTGCAGTTGCAGAGGGCCTCACTAAGTTGCTGAGGCTTGCTGCAAACCTGCAATCCTCCTGTCTCAGCCTCCCAAGTACTGGGTTTACAAGTATGCGTCAGCAAGCCCGGCTGTCACATTTGATTTTGCAATGGTCATATTACAGACCAAAAGCTTGGTGCCCCGTAGGGGGGAATTCATATATACACATATGAATATTCATATATATTCATATATGTATGAATATATTAATGTACATTATAATTTATATATCATAGAATGGTTGGAAGTGGTATATTCATACATGCACACATCACTTGGTGTATTTTCATTCATGTTTTACCATGTTTCCTCTTCCTTTCCCCCCCTACATGTTAGTGAGATTGGTAATGATACCTTCATATAAAAACATAACATTATTTGAACTGTTCCCTTCCTCAATCCTTGTTTTTTCTCTCTTCATATCCCTCCCTGAAGCCCCTTCCACTCTTTTCCTGGTCTCTTTCCTCATTGCTGAAGTTCCTTTGCTTCCCATTTTCACTCTAGTTTCCACATATGAGAGAAAACATGACCCTTGACTTTCTGAGAGTGGCCAATCTCACTTAGCATACTATTTTTCAGTTTATATATTTTTCCTGCAAAATGGCATAGTTTTGTTCTTCTTTATGGCTGAGTAAAATTCCATTGTGTGTATATACTAATTTTCTTTATCCATTCACCCATTGATGGACACCTTGGTTGGTGGTGCCCAGTATTTTGGAGGAAGACTTCAAATACCGTATTTATATGCATCTTGGTGACTGTCTGAGGTATGTGAGATATGAATTTTTCTAAAATGTATGTAAGCAAGCTGCTCAGTGAAGAATAACATAACCGTGTTTTTATAAGATAGCTATGAAAAGGGTTACGGAGATGGAAAAACTGTGGGGCTGTGAGTGGAAAGAGCAAAGAACTGTGGGAAGAACCATCTGCTGTGGCAAGGAGGAGTGCTGGGTAGCACAGGATGGGATGGATGGGGATGGAAGGGTGAAATCCAACAGTAGCCTAAAACCAGGGTGAAATTTCATGTTCTGAAAGCAAACTAGCTGATGCTGGCTTGGCATGGCCATTGGTTACTAGGAGAACCATAATTAATAAAAGGTGACATTTAAACTGAGACTAAATACGAATAAGGATTTATCAAATCCAGAGATTTGAAATAGGGGAAGGGAAAACTTCTCTATTCAAAATAATTAATTAGTCCCACAAATATTTACTAAAGCATACTGCATGTTGGACACTGTTTTAGGTGCAGTGATAAAGCAATGAAAAAAATAGATAAGATGGGTGCAGTGGCACACACCTTTAATCCCAGTACTTGGGAGGCTGAGATTGCAGATTGAAGATTCGAGGACAGCCTCAGCAATTTAGTGTGGCCCTCAGCAACTCTGAAAGACCATGTTTCAAAATTAAAAAAAAACAAAACAAAACAAAAAAAGACTGGGGGTATAGCTCAGAGGTAGAATATCTATGGGTTTAGTTCTTCACAAAAAAAAAAAAAAAAAGAAAAGAAAAAGGAAACAAAGACAAAGAGGAAGGAAGGAAGGAAGGGAGGGAGGGAAATAAAGTTTAAAAATGTGAAAGAAAAGAAAAGAAGAAAATGAAAATAGACTGTCTCCTGTACTCCTGTGGCTTATATTCAAGTGTGAAAAATGACAATAAACAGGTAACATATATTGAAATATTTACACTACTGAAAAAAAGCAGAGGTGGTTTTGTTGTGGGATAACCGGGTCCCACTCATGGGTCCTTGCCATCCGTGATAAAAAGAATTCTAACACGTGCCATTTAAGAACAAAAAAGTAGGAATTTATTTAGGAAAATAAGGAAAGGGGGAGAAAAACAGGTGAGCCGACATCTTCCTGGCCAGACGCGCGCACGCGGGTAACAGAGCGAGGCGTGGTAAAATTCCTTCTTTTATGCGCTTTCAAGAGGGGTGGGCACAGAAGAAGTCTGGACCTCCTCCTTCTTCCAGGTATTGGTGGACGTCAGGTAGGCGGTCCAAATTGGGCCCTCCTCTTCCTCAGGTTTCAAGATGGGTCTGACCTTTGCCCTGAATGTAGGATGGGGGCTGGGATTCAGGGGATTAAAAAGGTGTGGCCCACTTAGACTTTTCTCCTAAGATTTTGAGCATACCCTATAGGGTGGGGTCAGCTAGAGCTCTCCAGATTTTAAAACTATATCTTTCCCTTCCCTCCCAATGTCTCCTTTCTGCCTAAATTTTATTCCTTCTGTCCTACATCAGTTTCTTTTGAGGTCTTTAATTCATTTATTATCTGTTTCGTTTCACTCAGGGCCTCTTTTTGGTTCTTATTTACAGCCTTAATCTCTTAATTGATATATTATTTCATATCTTTTATATTTTCTCTATTTCATTTCTGAGGCCTTTGATCATATTGAAAATAAAAATTCTGAATTCTTCTGGCATTTTCTGTATTGGTGATCTCCCTTGTTGTTGAGTTGTGGGAGTTTACTGTTTCCTCATTGGTCTTCATTCACATGTTTTCATAATGTCTGTTTGTTATCCCTTTATATTAAGTCCTATGCTGGGGTATATATTTGTCTCAATGAATCTATCTCATATAATCAGACTTTGAGTTAGTCCCCAGAACCTCTTTAACAGGTTATAGTTTTTAGTATAGGCAAGCAAGAGACTATGACTGGCTGCGGGCCTCTATGCTCTCTGGATCCAAACTGAGCAGGGCCAGAGCCTGTGCTCAACTGGCTGAGACTTAGTGCTCCAGGGACACCATCTCTGCTTGCTGGTTGTGAACATGTGAACGTGAAGGTGAGCACTAGCCTCCAGCCTCTATGTCATTTGGCCCAAGCTCAGCAGGGTCCCGAGGGACCTTAAACTTCTTTACATTCCTGAACAGGAACCTGACCACAAATTTGCACCTCAATGACCCTTTGAATTTGGTGTTGGGACTGGAATTTCCCCCAATCTGAACTTTGACTTTATTCAACTAGTATCAAGTTTCATACCTGCCAATCCCACTCTTGGTACTGGCCCCTTGACCTGAGGGGGTTCCAGATATGTAGATGAACAACACAGGAAGGAGAATACAGGAAGGGAGAGGCCCGCTGTGGAGGTCTCAAAGCCATCAACCCATGCCGGGAGTGGTGGGAATGGTTACCACAGAGCACAGACTCCCGTATCTCAGGAAGGTAAGCAGGTAGAATTGTGTTGATTTTTTTTTTCCCCATTTATTTTGAGTACTATATATAGTCATAAACTTTTATTACTTCCTAATAAATTTTGTTCAGAACATTATTTTAGCTGGTTCTTCATGAACTCTAAACCTTTTACAATTTTTCTTCACACAGACTTCTCTTCCTAGGAGAATTCTTACAGATAATTATTCACAATCAGCTCTTTTTCATTCGTTCTATGTGATGTTATCTTGAATAATAAATAGCCACATGGAATCCAGGAAAGTACATTTTGAAGATAATATCCCACCCCCCACCCCTTTTTAGGTTTATAAAACACACACACACACACACACACACACACACACACACACACACACACACACTTTACAACTTCTTTTAGCAGTAAAAATAGAGACAGTACTTTACAGGACCCAGGAGATTGGTTGACACTTTTCTAAATACAGTTTTTATTTATTGATAATTTATTTTAGTTATTGCATTTGTAGTTATTTTACCCTCCTCCTGTCTACTTTCTTTTCAACTCCTGGAAGCTACAGCAATCAGCAAAAAAATCTGATCATGGTGGGATTGGTGGACAGCAGGTCTCAAGTGATCCATAAAGGGTTACTGCTTTTTTAGAAATAGGTTAAAATCCCCATACCTGCTGAGCATACAGATCCCGTGAGGAGCTGGTTAAAGCTGTGGGTGTTGGGTACCCCAGTAGAGGTCCTGATTCATAGAGTCTGAGTTTGGGGACCTGGAATCTGCATTTTAATGAACTCCACATGTGACTTCTATGGATGCTAGCATTCCAGAACATCAAGGATAGACTATTTTTCTTCTCTTTCTTTCTTGTGGTACTGAAGAATGAAACCAGGGCCCTGTGCATGCTAGGAAATGTTTTTATCACTGAGCTACATCCTTGGCCCTAGGCCCTATTTATTTTTGTCATGGGATAACGCGGTCCTACTCAGTGGGTCCTTGGCCTCCGTGATAAAAAGAATTTTTAACACGTGCCAGTCAGGAACAAAAGGCAGTCTTTATTCAGGGATTTGGGGAAAACAGGTAAGTGGAGATCTTCTAGACCATGCGAGCAAGGGCGAGCGAGCGAGCGAGCGAAAGAGAGAGAGAGAGAGAGAGGGGGAGGGAGGGGGGGATGGGCTTCTCTTTTTTATAAACTTTTTAAGAGGGGTGGCACAGAAGAAGTCTGGACCTCCTCCTTCTTCTTCAGGTATAGGTGGGCGATAGGTGGACTGTCCAGGTTGGATCCTCCTCTTCCTCAGGTTTCAAGATGGATCTGACCTTGGCCGTGAATCTCAGGTGTCCTTGGCCCTGACTCTCAGGTGGGGGCAGGGCTTCAGGGGATTGGGTGTGGGATCTCCTAAGAAACTTCCAAGGGTGGAGTTAGCTTAAAACTCTCCAGATTTTAAAACTAAATTTTTACTTTCCTCCCAGTGTCTCCTTCCTACCTAACTTTTTTCCTCCTATTCTACCTCATCATTTTGAGACAAGGTTTCACTAAACTGCATAGGTTAACCATGAACTTATAATACTCCTGCCTCAGCCTCCTGAGAAGCTGGGATTACAGGCATCTTTTTTATTTTCCCTTTCTTTGAATCAGATCTTGCTTGGATCTTAACTGTTTCAACTGCTATTGTCTTCTTCTGGTCCATTGCTTTAACTGTAGGGGTGTATGTGTGTGTGTGTGTGTGTGTGTGTGTGTGTGTGTGTGTGTGTGTGTGTGTGTATCAACTATGGTCTAAATAGTAGAAATTTAATTATGTATGATATTAAAAATACTTAGGTATATGGCAGTAGCCTGCAGTGGAAACTGCAGGGAGCAATACAGGGCCAACTCCAGGGAAAGACTGGTGGGCAGCCATGACTTGCTGGTGTGGGGGACCCATAGATGCCCAACATTTGCCACCTGGAGGCCAGTGACACCAACCTGGGCTCTATGCATAGTGGGCTGCAGCCCTGGAGAAGTGGCTGGCTGACTGTTGGCCCAGAGGTGTGGTAGATAGAAGAAAGGAATGGGTAGGGGGCACTAGTTGAGGGTGGAGAAGAGGAACGAGAGAGCTGTAAGAAGTAGTCAATTACCAACCAGAATGATACTATTTCCATATTTGAATTAGAGTATTCCAGCTGAATGTCAGTCTAGGATTTAAAGAACTTTAACTCAGCACCCTGGAGCTTAGAATAAATCTCCCTTGTTACTCTCCTGCCCCCAACCTTCTGTTCCAGTTCCCAAACCCTGATTTTTTTAGCTTAATTCCTTACTTGATAATCTTTTCATTTTTGATTTCCCTAGGACTGAGGCTTGATTTGCTCTTTCCAGTCCTAATTGATACTGGAGCCAGCCACCCAGCTCCTGAACTACATGTAGCAGCTGGTGTCTGAACCACTGATAGCTTTCCCTGAGCCTGACTTCCAGCCAGCTCCTCCGCTGTCTTTCACCCCTGGCAAGCCCTGCTCCTCCAGATAATGAGGTTTTGCCCAGCCAGGTTCCTGGCTGCTAGGACAAGGGCAAAACAGAATGAAGAGAGGAAAGGAACACCTCCCCCTTACTTTTGGAAAAAATCTGAGTTTTTTTTTTTTTTTTCTTAAATCTCAAAACAGAATGAAGTCTTGAGTCCAAAGAAAGGGTTTATTCTGTCATCAACCAGCATAACAGAAGAATAAGGATAGTACAGTGGGTTATCCAAATAATCCATTTACATTCTTCTTCTTTTATAATTGTAAAATAATATTCCTATCATTAAAGGCTGAACCTCCTGGACTCAATATAGAAAATTAACCAAAGGAGGATATAATGATGTTAGTTCATTTTAACACTTAAAAAAAAAAGTGTGTGTATGTGTGAGATAGGGGATTGAACTCAGGGGCATTCTACTTCTGAGTTACATACCCAGCCATTTGTATTTGTATTTTTTTTTTTTTCATTTGTTATTTGGAAGCAGGGTCTCGCTAGGTTGTTGAAAGCCTCAGTATGATGCCAAGGTTGTCCTTAAACCTATGATCCTTTGGTCTCAGTCTGCAAAGTACTGAAATTGCAGGTGGGCGCCATCACACCTGGCCCATTTTTTTTTTAACACTTTAGAAAAAAAAATAAGGAAACTTGCTTCAAACAATAATGTCAGTGAGTCATCAATGCACAACACACACACACGCACACATACACATACAGTCAGAATGCAATTATAAGTATTTAAGGTGGACTCTATGTAGTATTAAAAGTAAGGGTGCTAACCGGGCATGGTGATGCGCTCTTGTAATCCCAGTACTTGGGAGACTGAGACAGGAGGATCTGGGTTTGTGGCCAGCTTCAGCTGCTTAGTGAGGCTCTCCGTAACGCAGTGAGGCCCTGTTTCAAAATAAAGAATAAAAAATAGAGCTGAGGTTGTAGCTCGGAGCTAAAATGCCCCTGGATTCCACCCCTAATACTGCAATAAATAAATAAATAAATAAATAAATAAATAAATAAATAAATAAAAAAGTAAGGGTGCTGGGGCAGAGTCTTACCATTAATGTCAAGATGGGTGTCTTTCCACCTCTTCCCCTGGACAACACTGAACAACATCTACAAGGAGTTAGCTCTAGGGATAAACTTGTTTTATGCCCTTGTATAGAAACCATTCATGTTTTCCCATTTGAACCACTTAAACTGGACCACTTGCCTCCTTACACATCATGTTCCAGCCCTAAAGATTTCTCTTTGCTCTTTTATTGCTGCAGGGTTTTTTTTTTTTTTTTTTTTTTACACATGCTTCTCCTGATCTCATAATACTTTCCCTCTGTTCATTGTAAACTGCCTTCTCAGAGACACTCCTTGACCGATACTTTGATTAAAGGAGTTTGTTTCCTACTATTCTGTAGTTGAACTCCCTGGGTATACCTTTCAAAACATGATCATAATTTAAAATTGCTTTGTTTGTTTCTTTGCATCTTGTCTAAATCTCTAAACAGGTGCACATCATGAGAGAGGATACCATGTTTGTCCTTGGATTCCCAGCCTTAAGCACAGTGGCTGACACTTTCTAGACCCTCAATCAATATTCATGCATATGTCTGTCTTATATGATAATGAAGGAGTGTAGGAGCCAAAATATAACAGAAATGCATATTATATTAAAGTAAAATATCAATTGTATCAACAAATATTTATAGACAACCTGCTACAAAGCCAGCCCTTCCATCACTGTACCACTCCTTGTATTTTCTCCCTTGGCGATTCTTTGACATCTTGTTTCACTTAGTTTCTGTATTTGCATGTTTTCTTCCCCTACCAGTATTTAAACCTCTTGAAGTGGAAGAATTAAGGTGACTTTGTGCCCCGTTTATTCATTGCAATGATTGGCATATAACACTAATAAAAGCATTTCTTTGAATGAGAAATTCATGTGAGAAGAGAATACAAAGAATCGTACCTCAAGGTCCCCGAGTGAGAAAAGTGTGTCTATAAGTTTGATGTGGATACAAAATAAAATCACATAAAAGTAAAATGGCATTCAAGATATAAAAAGATCTCAAGACAACAATATAGTCAAGTTCCCAGGCTGTTTGCAACTAATGACATATACTAAGTTAGTTGGCAGTGGCAAGAGTGAGAGGTCCTTTCATGCTGGGTGTCTATAAAAAATTCCATGGAGATGCCAGAATCTAGCTCTTCTCTTAGGAGATGAGTAGTATTTTGGATGTCAGTGTGATCTACCTTTGGCTGTTTTCCAGGAATGAGTTCTGTTCTGAAATATAAAGATGTCTTTCTCAAAATGCAGATTTCGACACTGGTAGGTAGGATTTTAACTGGTAGTGTTATGAAATGGAGTGAGTAATATAAAGAAAATCAATCTAATAAGTAAATTTTTGAAATACCTTTGTGATATATTGCCCTCAGCATATGCAGGGATTGACCCATGGGATTTTACAAGATAAAAATATGCAACTACCATCTTTCAATCTCAAGGGGATGAAGAAAGGAATTGCTTTGGGTTTGAATCATCTCACCTTTTCATACTTCTGAAAAGTTCAAATTTTACATCCACTTGGACTGTGAAGATCAAGTTATCTCTAAGAATGGAATCCTCTGGATACATACTGGTCTCATTTCTTAAACTGTAGCAAGTGACTGTGTTTACATGACTGAGAACAGAAACGTGGGAAAATTCTGATTCTGCAAATGGAGAGGATTGGGGAAAACAATTTTTGTTGGATCCCTGCCAGACTTTCAGAACCAAATCAGATCACTCTAGTTGTTCATCCAGTTGGAAAAAAATACTACAATTTCAAATCTCGATCTCAAAAGTTATATCTGAAATTAACCTATCTTTAAAGGAAGAAAAAAAAAAAAAAGGCGGGATGTGGTGGTACATGCCTGTAATATGTAATATTGATACTTGAGAGGCTGAGACAGGAGTTTTGCAGGCTCTTGGCCAGCCTCAGCAACTTAATGCAATGCCGTTTCAAAATTTAAAGTAAAATAGGGCTGGAGGTTTAGCTCAGAAGTAGAACACACTGGGTTCAATTTCCAGTACAAAGTAACAACAACCAAAAAAAAAAAAAAAACCCAAAAAACCAAAAAAAGATAGGCTCATAAGACAAGGGTCTATTATTTCTAGATTCATATATGTTTTCAGGATATATATTGACAGATGGTAAGGATCAAGATAATTCCCTGAAGCTGATTTAGGGGGAGCTGGATGTTACCAGAGGGGTTCAGCAGAACCAAGGTGGGTGGGTTTTGCATTTGAGATGGAGAGTTCTGCCATCTAAATGCTATTGTTTTGAAGTCATCAAGGGCTTTATAACTGCTCTGGTCCTCTGTGTAGAGTCCATAGTTTTTCACCTGAATAGTTCTCTGGGCATTATTTAATGGTCAAACCAAATGGTGTTCCAGCAAGAACTCATTTGTCAGTTGCTAAGTCCCTACAAATTACAAGAGGAAAGGAAAACAGGTCACTATAAAGAATAGGTCAGGGGCTTATTGACTAAGCCTAAATGAATAATTTGCTGATTTAAAAATGCATAATCATGAAGAACATGTCAGAGATGTACCTCATCAAGACCCCGCTTTGTACCACACCATGTTTTGATTTAGGGAACAGCCAATTTGGTATGTCTATGGAAAGAAAGAGTGTTGATTCTTTCATTTGTGAAACCTACATAAACTTCCAGAGTTCTCAAATCCCCAGGCAAACAAGAGTGTCTTGTATTATTTTCTCAGTTGGAGTCTGTTTAGAATAAAATTGAGCTATTTCCCCAGTGGCTAAAAAACAGTCATTGAACATTATTTAAACAAGGAAGAACACGTAGTTTCCTCAACTTAAATCTATTAACAATCTATATTTTCTTAAGAAGTTAGCTTATGGTCAGATCTATTCAACATTAAAAAAAAAACTTATGTAAATAAGACCAAAGAAGATTACCTGTCTATTAACTGTTTTTTACACTTTTCAAATTATTCATATAAATGAATAAGCTTCATATGTTAAATTTTAATGACACAAATTTAACTGATTTTAAGTAAGCATTTCTTATTGTTCTGGGCAAATATCCTAATTCCTGTTTCCTTTGGTATTTGAAAGTATTTTTTTAATGTTGCAAATTTATTTTTTGAAAATATGGTGTATTGTTCTGTCTCAGCATGTATATATGTAGTTAGATAGGCCCTCATCAAAGGATGTGGGAACTTTTGTCTGGAAATGATGCTAAATTAAACTCAAAGGCATTGGCTTAACTGGTGAACCTATTTTTGTAGGCAAAAAAAAAGTTAAAAATCCACTAGATATACTTACTTTTTCTTTAATTTTTTTTGAATGCTGTATAAATAGAGTCCAGAAAAAACAAAAACAAAGTAACCATGCAGTTTAAAAAGTGTGATCTTGCGCTTTGTCTCTGACTTTAAAGGATGCGCTGAATTAAATGTCTTGACTACTGAATTTATGTTGAATGTATGAAAACAGAGTGTTGGTACCCATTAATGATGATAACTTCCATCCATTAAGTGCTCAGACACATGATACGTTTTTGGCTAATCCTTCTAAGTGGCCCTGTCAAGAAAGAGTCTATTAACTTTATTTTGTATTCCAGGACTTGTAGCTTTGAAAGGTTAAGTAACTTTCCCAACATGGTTAGCCAATGATGGAGCCATGGTTCAACTCCCATCCTCTCTTCTGCTTACAAGCACAGCTCTTGTCATTGCTCCTTTTCCTTCCTTCCTTCCTTCCTTCCTTCCTTCCTTCCTTCCTTCCTTCCTTCCTTCCTTCTTTCCTTCCTCCTTTCTCTTTCTTTCTTTCTCTCTCTCTTTCTTTCTTTCTTTCTCTCCCTCCCCCCTCCCTCGCCCTTCCCTCTCTCCTTCTCTCTCTTTCTTTTCCAGTACTGAGTGTTGAGTCCACAGGCATCCTACCTTTGAGCTACACACCCCAACTCTTTTTATTATTTCTTATTTTTAAACAGGGTCTCATTAAGTTTCTGAGGGTCTCACTAAGGTGCTGAGGGTTGTCTTGAACCTTCTATTCTCCTGGCTCAGCCTCCAAAGTACAGGCATGTGCCACTATGCCCAGCCTTATCATTTATTTTTAACATAATTTCATAAAAGAAGGGGTATACATAGCCAGGTGGGGTGGCCCATGCCTGTAATCCCTGTACTTGGAAGGCTGAGACAGGAGGATCACAGGTTCACAGCCAACCTTAGCAACTTAGTGAGGCCCTCAGCAACTTAGTGATATACTGTTTCAAAATAAAAAATAAAGTAGGGGGATGGGGTGTAGCTCAGAGGTAGAATGCCCCTGGGTTTAATCCCCAGTACCACACACACAAAAAAAAATAAAAAAGAAAGAAAGAGAGAAAAGAAAGGATGCATAATTATATATTTGTATCTATTATACTTAAAAATGTCAACATACAATATTATTTCACATTACTTTGTAGTTTTGGAAGGCACAGATCATGAATATGTCTGACTCCTAATTTGGAGAGAAAGTTTACTTTAACATGTGTGTAGCTAATATCTACCAGGACTTTTCAATCACACACACAAAAAAAGCAAGGTCACATCTTAGAACAAAGGACAGTACTTCCTGGGAAAGGAGAGTTTCTAACCTTACATCAACACACTTATATAAACATTATGTTGATCTTTCTCATTTGGTGGAAATTTTTCCATGGACCAGTGTGTCCCTGAGGACAAGCATTTGGGAACAATATAAAACAAAATAATTGTACTTATCTCTGATTTTTGAAGTAGGGAGACAAGACGGGGTAGGTATAGATTTCAACATCACCTTCAAGATCTATAATAAAATAAAAAATGGCTCCTCCTGTGCCTATCAAGGCTACAGTAGTCTCTTGGTATCTTCCACAAGTTTCCCTGTGTTATCACAAAACACAGCCCTTTCTTTATTCCCTAAGGCAATGGACCAATTTTTTTTTTGTTGTTCATTTTATTGTTTTCAGATGTTTACCAACTCTCTCAACTGACCATTTCTTTCACTAATAAATTTGAAGGAAATTACAGTCCCTGTACACAGAAAACCAGAAGGGTACCCTTAAGCCTCTAGATAACAGAAACTGTTTCTTTCAACTCTGGGATCAACTAAACAATTGAAAACTGGGGTAGCTCCATCAATAGGAACTGGAATGACAATTCTACTGCTAGGAGCTGGCTGCCATTGATATGATAAATTAGTTTCTAGGCTTATATTAACACGAGGAACAATTTTTCTTAGTGCCACTGTTAAATAATTTAAATGAACTTAACAACAATGTTAGTTACATAAGTGCAAACATAAAACTAGGTATAAACTCAGATGCTTATAGTTCTTCTAATTATGAAACTGGAACAAATTTGCAAATTAAATAAGAACAAAACTCTGAAACCAATAAAAATCAAATTAACTACATTAATTTGATGAGACAGATGAAGCTTTGTTGAAATTAGATTGCTACTCGTGGTATGACTATATTGCTGGTTGCCATGGTGCGGGTTCTGGAATTTACTGTTGCACCAGGCAGTGGAGTGGCCCTAATTCTTCTGCCATTTCTCCATTTGAAATATGGAGAAACTTTGTACTTGGACTTCATTTGCTTTCACTTGGTATGAATGCATCTTTGTTTCATAAGTCTACATATGTTGTGCTTTTTTAAAAAATTTTTTCTCATTAGCCTAAGTTAATTAAAATACTGCTTGACAGTAAAGTGATCTTGAACACAAACACAAAGACAATGAAATTAGGTTGTAACTTTCAAACCTAAGTACAAGGCTCATTTCTTTTTTCTGGCTGTTCTGTTGCCTGATTCTAGAAGAGCTGGAAGAGTTCTTCTGCTTCATCTTTGTACACCCTTCCCCCCCCCCCCACTTGCCTGTGCGTGTGTGAACTACTCCAGAGCAGAGGAAGCCCTCAACAACAGTTGTTGAATCAATGGAGAAATGAATATCAGCCCAGCAGGATGATGTAATTGTCTAGGTCAGGACTGGATGTGATCTCAAAAGGAAATTAAAGAGGGTCACTGAGTAATGCAGAAGCAAGAGAACAATGGAAGAGAATTTTAAAAGGACCATGAGCTATTTCTTCAGCTACATGTGGAAATGAATGAGAATATCATTATCATACTCTAATAATAGGTCTATATTGTCTGCAATTTTATGTATAAATATATGATTGTGTTATTTATTTAGTAAACAATGACTAATTGATTCTATTATATAGGCTCTGTCATCATGAATAAATCCTCGTAATGTCCTTATACAATACATCTTCAAAGTGGTTAGTCAGAGGCGAATGAATTTGGTGCTCTAAACTGTCAACATCTTTTTTCCTAAAGTATGTTAGTCAAAGTTATGATTTGGGGGTGGGAACTGTGGTTTGAGCATTTGTGTCCCTCTAAACTTCATGTTGAAACTTAACCCCCATTGTAGTAGTAGTAAGAGACAGGGCCTCTAGAAGGTGATTAATACCCTTGTACAAGGTCTCAGAATGCTACCTGGTCCTTCCCTCCCTTCCTTCATGTGAGGACTCAATATGAAGGTGCCATTTGGAAGCAGAGAGCAGCTCTCACGAGACATTACATATCATATACTGGTCTTCCCAACCCAGAACTGTGAGAAATTAATTTCTATTGTTTATAAATTGCCCAGTTTAAGGTTTTGTTATAGGAGTAGGAATAGACCAAAATAGTGGGGATAGAAATGTTTCATGGTCCTTTGAATGTTCCCAGGCATGCTTCAATGATGAGAAAGAAATCATTCTTTTTTTTTTTTTGCAGTACTTGGCATTGAACCCAAGGGCATTCTACCTCTGAGCTCTACCCCCAGCCCTATTTTCTATTTTATTTGGAAACAAGATCTCACTAAGTTGTGGAGGGGAGGCTAGCTCGGAACCTGTAATCCTCTTGTTTCAGCCTCCCAAGTACTGGCATTATAGGCATGTGCTACCATGCCAGGCTTGTGAAAGAAGACATCCTAAAGGATGAAAGAGTTTGGGAAAGAACAAAACAAAAACCAAACCAAACCAAACAAAAAAAACCTTGACCCAAGACAATGTCCATGCTAGAAGATAGAAGAGATATGGAGTAAGAGTGTTTGCCTTCTAGATTGTCCACTGTCCTGGGTCTCATGCACTTGGGCTTGAGTCTCAAGCAAAGGGCACAGGTCATTAAGAGCCTGAAGTAGCACTACTGTGATACCTGTGCCAAAGGGGAAGAGGAAATTCTTTAAAGAACATAGAGATATTGCATCGGCATCTCCAAATCAGCAGCTTTGGCCATGATGTGACTTCTGGTTTCCCTAAACCAGTGCTCCTCCAAGTAGCCGGTGTGTGAACTGTCCATTACTCACCAACAATGAGCTAAGAAGCCTGTGTCAGAATATATGTCAACACACTGATTCCTTTCTGGAAGAAGTCTTCCCGTGAAAAAGTCTACTGATCTAAACAGTATAGTTGATGTAGTCGATTTATACTGCAATTTGAGTTCCATACCTCACTGTGGGGAGTAATAAATAGTGTGTGGTTCTGAATCCACTTACAGAGCACTCTTTGAGTAGTTCTCTTTGAGTTCTAAGCCTTTTCATTTCCCTTCCTCCATGTGTTGTTCATTTCCAAATCTGGAAAAAAGGCAGTATTCTATATATCTATCTGTGCACTCAAAGATGTCTTTCTGTGAGTCTCTACAAGTTTCTGTAGCAACATATTTTTCTGCCAATTTTTGTATCTGTGTCCATGTGTGATTGTGCCATGAGATAAAGAATCACAGAGTATATCATGGTCCTCCAGATACACTCCAGGCATGTCTCAACCCTTGAATGGGAAAGAAGTCCTAAAGGAAAAAGACTGGCAAAAATAAAAACCTGAACCAAGATAACGCCGCTGCTAGAATGTGGAAGAGATGTGGAGAAATTCATGTGTTTGCCTCCTAGATCCTCCACTGGCCTGGGTCCCATGGGCTTGTGCTTCAGTCTTCAGCAAAAGAGGGTCATTTGGAGCACGAAGTAACCCTACCTTTGATACTTATGTGTCAGAGGCCTGCTGGGGTTGAAGGGGAAGTTTCAGCGATGAGATTCCCAGAGAGAAGAAAACAGGAGTAGCCATTAGGGGGAGAACAATAGCAGCTTTATTCTATAGAACAGTCAGTCCCTTTTATATAGGGTTCTGGGCAAAATGTGGCATGTCCATGCCAGTGTGACATGTGCATGTGTGTTGTTTTGCCTAGTCATATAACGATATGCATATCTGAGGCTGCCTAGACTGACCTGACTAGTCATGCTTAGATAACTAAGTGCTCTTCTGTGGCTGTGAGAGATGACCAAGTCATGTCCTTATTGCTGGCCAGCCTGTACCTCCTGTGTGCCCCATACTGTGCCAAAGGGGAAGAGGGATATTAGAGGTTGTGTCTCTAGAAACTTCATTTTATGGATGATTCTCGAAAGAGAATATCCTCAATAGGTTTCTTATCATCCACAAAGAAACATAATTCAGCAGCAGATCAGTAGAAATAATAAGTGCTATTTAGAAATAGCAGCAAATCCATATGTTTCAATTAGAATAGAATTTTTCTTTTAAAACCATGGCGACAAATCAAAATAACACAGGGCAGATGATTTTTGTGAAGCATTCCACAGATGTTCGGTAATTTCCTTATCCTATATTGTAAAACAATCGAGTTCAGTTAATTTAACTAAAACCAAGTTAAAATTATTAAATGTTTTAGTAGTTTAGCACCTTTGTTCCTAGGTCACATCAGTCTAGGAAATTCTTTATCAACATCCCCAAAGGAGGTGGAAATTGGTTCCAGGAAGCAAAAAAAAAAAAGTCTTAAATGTTAAAATAATTTATAGTCTTCAAAATTCAACCATACCTATCTTTGCAAAGGGATTAAAATCAGAATATTATAGTGATAATGCATATTCATGTTTATAGCAGCACAATTCGCAATAGCCAAATTATGAAACTGACCTGGGTGTCAATCCATAAATGAATGTATTACAAAACTATGGGATACACACACATGGAATTCTACTCAGCAATAAAGAAGAACAAAATTATGTCATTTTCAGGAAAATGGATGGACTTGGAGAGTATTCTGTTAAGTGAGATTAGCCAGTCACAGAAAGTGAAGGGCCATGTGATTTCTCTCATACGTGGAAGCTAGGGAGTTGTCATGAGGATACAAGAGGGACTTAAGACAATGGAGGAGAAACCCCAGTGAAATGATAGACGGGGTTTAGGGGAGAGTGGTGGCGGGGTTGAGGAGGGGAGAACCAATGAAGGAAACGCTTCCATTGATGTTATGTATATATGTGAAATTACCAACGCCAATCTCAAAATCATATATGGGGAAGGGAGGGGGTGGAGAGGGAGCTGGGGGAAGGTCACCAAGTGACCTGGGCATGTCCCTATCACTCTGAACTTCATTATGATTTAAGAGCACAACGCACCAATAAAAGTATATTTAAAGAATTCAAACATACCCAATTAAATCCTGTTCTTTAGTACTTAATTTCTTCCATTAGGGAGACTTTATTTATTTATTTATTTATTTATTTATTTATTGATTGATTGATTGATTGATTGCAGTACTGGGGATTCAACTCAGGGGCATTCTACCTCTGAGCTACACCCCCAGCCCTATTTTTTATTCTTTACTTTGAAACAGTGCCTCATTAAGTAGCTGAGGCTGGCCGTGAACCTGGAAACCTGGATCCTCCAGTCTCAGCTTCCCAGGTACTGGGATTATAAGCGTGTGCCACCACACCTGGCAGAGATTTTATTCATTTATCTATTGATTTATTTCTGGGGCTGGGGATTGAACCCAGGTCCTTGCATATGGTTAGCACGGGCTATACTACTGACCTACACCTCCAGCTCCTATGGAGGATTTAAATATTCATTATTTTACTTTGGAAGGTAATCATGAAAAAGGGGTTAAGAAGTGCTGTCCTGTGGGCCTGGCAATAAACAACAGTGGAGAGCCCCTCAGGAAGCCGTGGTGCACTTCCTTTGTTGCCCTGGGCTGACTGCTTTTCTGCACGTGCTCATGCTGCCATTCTGCCCAGAACCACCTCCACCCTAACCTCTCCTGGCATTCTGCTTTGAAATGTGCCAGGAACCAGGACTCTTCCAGGTCTTCTCCTTGTCCCCACCAGTGCGAGGAGCCTGAAGCTCCAGGTTTAGGGCAGACCCAGGTGTGCCTGCCTCCCTTCTACTGGAGAAGTCCTGTTTGCACAGAGCTCTTTGCTCTGGCTGCAGCACAGGCCAGGACCAGGGCTATCACTGGCCTCTCTTGGTTGATACCACTCTGGGTTGTCCCTCCTCTGCCTAGTGTGGCTTCATTTTCCATCTAGCTCTCCTGAGGTTTCATTAGTAGTTGATTAAGTCTTGACATGATTTTCTGATTTTTATTGGAT
>PVLC010024839.1:0-24164 GCA_004027655.1 Graphiurus murinus
ACAAGCCGGGCGTGGTGGCGCACGCTTGTAATCCCAGCATTCGGGAGGCTGAGACCGGAGGATCCGGGTTCGCGGCCAGCCTCAGCTACCTAGTGAGGCACTCTGCAACTTAGTGAGACTCGGTTTCAAAATAAAGAATAAAAAATAGGACTGGGGGTATAGCTCGGAGGTAGAATGCCCCTGAGTTCAATCCCCAGTACCGCAAAAAAAAAAAAAAATATATAACATACAGATATTGTTTTGATCTGGAATGCCTCCACAAATCCCATGTGTTAAATGCTGGATCCCCAGCTATTATGATTAGATATAGAATGTCCCATGAAGAACACATGCATTTGTGTTCTTGATATAATTAAGTCATCAGGGTTGTAAACTCATCAGTGTATAAATCTGTTGTAAAGGATTTATTGGGTGGTAACCTAAGCAGGTGGGGTGTGGCTAGAGAAGGTGGGTCCCTGGGGGTGAAGCTTTAGGAACTGTGCTTTTGTCTTTGAATCCCTTTCTGTGCTTGCTCTTTTTTTGCCTCCAGCCCCATTATGTAAGAGCAGAGCCTTTGTTCCTTCTCTTTCTCTGCTTCCCACCATGCTCTAAGATCCATAGATCTTCACTCACATGGAATGAACCTGAAAACTCCAAAAACTGTGAGCAAATAAATCTTCCTTCCTCTAAGTTGTGTGACCAATTGTTTTGGATTAATGAAGTGAGAATTTTGACTGAGACAAAAATCTGTATCAGAGAAGTAGGGTCATTGTTCTATCTAAGCCTCACAAAGTGTTTTGTGAATCTTTAGAACTGGTTTGTGGGAGAATGTTGGAAGGGCCAGAATGCTGATAGAAAGGAAAATGGTAGAGACTGTGCTCAGATTTGGGAGGGCAAAGACGGTTCCATAGGAAAATGGAATAGAGGCCACACATGTTACATTATGGCAAAGAACTTAACAGCATTTTGCCCATGTCCTAAAACTTTGGTGAGGCCAAATTTAAAGATTTGGCTGATGAAGCTTGCCTGGTGATAACTTTAGCTTTTCAAGAGGGAAAGATCAATTTTATATCCTATACTTCAAGAATGTAACTTAATGCAAAGGTGAATTTAAGAGCTTCAGTTATGGACTGGGGGTGTAACTTACTAGTGAAGTGCTTGGTAACCATGAACATGATACTAGGTTAAATAACCTACACCACTAAAATAATAAATAAACAAATGCCTTAATATTTGACATGTTGAATTCATGCAGGGAAAATAGTTTTAAAACTCTAATTAATGACAAGAAATAACTGGATCAGGGTAAAGAATAACTTTGAATCAGATCCTACTCCTTTGAATATCTTAAAAGATGTATGTTTTTATTATAGGCTTGTGTTTTTTTGCTTATTATATGTTAGTATTATATGTTTGTTTTGTGGTTAATGTTTTCTATGTTTGTTTATATTTATTTTTCATTTCAAGTTTCACTTTATTTTGTTTAAAACTATATTTATTTGTTTGTTTGTTTGTTTATTTATTTATTTATATTTGGGTCCTGGGGACTGAACTCAGGGGTATTCTATCTCTATGCTACATAACCAACTTCTTTATTTTTCATTCTTAAGGGTCTTACTTAAGGTGCTCGGACTGCCATAAAATTTTCAGTCTTCTTGTCTCAGCCTCCCAAGCACTGGGATTATAGGTGTGCAGTGTAGTACCCAGCAAAAAACATATTATTTTGAGATAACTGTATATATGAATATAGTTGTAAGAAGCAATATCCTACATCTACTTTTGTCCCATTGTAAAATGTTGCATAAATATAGTACATGGTAGGAATGAGGAAATTAATGTTCATCTACTAAATTTATTCATTTTTTAGTAGCTTTACAAGTAGATATTGGTATGTATAAGTATTGTGTATGTGTGTGTGTTTGTGTGTATACATATGTATAAATGCTTAGTTCTATGAAGTTTTATTACATACATAGTACCTATGTCTACTACCACAGTCAAAATAAAGAAGGTTCATAAAATAGTATATTATTCAGCCATAGAGGCTTCAATTGTTAACATAAATTACAACATGGATGACCACTGAAAACATTTTGCTAATGAAGGAAGTTAGGCAAAAAGGTAATATATTGTATTATCTACTTATATGAAATGTACACTTTAGGTAAACTAGAAAGGCATAATTATTTAATTCAGATTGGAGGTGGTATGTGTGAGGAAGGGAGAGTACCTGCAAACCTGTTTGAAATTGCTTTTTTGTTGTTAAAATTTATTGTACTTATGAGTTTACAATCTTATCAATGTACTAAAACCATCATGTTATGTACTTTAAAATGGAGAATTTTGAGAACCTAATCAACTTATCTTCATTCTGGGGCATTTCTCGAATGTAGAATGTCCCTGAATTCTATGCCTAGTACCAAAAAATGGTGAATTCTATCATAATCAAATTATATAAAAATAAATATATATAAATTCCACCACAAGTATTGTCATGCAACCTTTTTATATCCTCTGACATTTCCGTATAATCCCTCCTCTCAAATGAATGACAACTAGTATTTTCTTTCTTTATTTTTTATTTCAAAATACTATATAAATATAATCATACAATATGTAATGCTGTGGAATAGATTTTTTTGTATTGGAGATCTATCAAAGTTGTTGAGTGTATCAATATTGTATTCTTTTTTGTTGCTGAGAAAAATTCCATGGGATGGATATGCCACATTTGCTTATGCATCTTAAACGATAATTGATTTTTTGCAGATATTGGCTATTATAAATAACATTTCTATAAAACATCATATACAGGCAATTGTGTGAATACATCTTTTATTTCACTGGGATAAATGCCCCCAAATGAATAAAATTTCTCTGTGTTTATGCAGTCATTTAATGTTGGAAGACACTGTCAAATTAATAGCCAGAATAAGCCCCATGTGGTGGCACACAACTGTAATCCCAGTACTTGAGAGGCTGAGACAGGAGAATTGCAGGTTCAAGGTTAGTCACAACAACTTCGCAAGACTCTCAGCAAATTAGTGTGACCTTGTTTCATAAGAAAAAAATAAAATAGGGCATGAAGCTCAGAGGTAGAATTCCCTAAAATGAATTACTAGTATCAAAAATAAATTATTATCCAGAAGAGTTATAACATTTCTCTTGCTTGCCAGCAATATCAATGTTATAATTTCTCCTTAGCCTCACCAGCATTTAATTTTATCACTATTTCTTATTTTGGCCATTCTGATATATGTATGCCAACATCTCATTGTGGCTTTAATTTTCATTTCCATGACAGCTATTTATGTTAAACATTTTTCATGTGATTATATGCTATTCATATAATTTCTTCAACATGATTTCTTTTCATTTATATCACCCATTTCCCATTTTTATTTTATTGTTTCTTTCTTTTTTCTTTTTCTTGGTTTTGTTGTTTGTTTGTTTGTTTTGGTATTGGAGATTGAACTGGGACATTCTACCTATGAGTTATACCCCAACCCAATTTTATATTTTATTCTTGAAACAGAGTCTTATTAAGTTGCTGAGGGCCTAAGTTGCTAGGGCTAACTTCAAACCTGTAATCTTCCTGTCTCAGCTTCCCAACTACTGAAATTAGAGATGATCTTCATTATGCCTGGCTATATAACCTATTTTCTAATTTTGTTTCTTTTTCTTTATTTCTGAATTTGGAGAAACGTTGATATATTCCAGATAATTCTAGTCATCTGTCAGATATGCCCCTTACAAATATTTTTATTTGCATCAGTAACTTGTCTTCTTGTTTTTTTCACATGGGATTTTTAACATAATACACATTAAACTTCTGATGCAGTCTGGTTTACTGATATGTCCTTTTATGGATCATGCTTTATTTTCAACTCTGGTATGCTTTTCTCAGCCTTAGATCTCAAGATTTTATGTTTCTCATTAATTTTTACTTTTACAAATCACCCCCATTGGTTTCATACATTCATATAATATTGGAAACAAATGGTGCCAAATATTCTTAAAGAAAGGAAGAAAGTATCACATGTATAGAATCTTGTAATATGAGAGGGTCAAGAATTGGCTTCAGGAAGTATTTTAAGCTTCCAATCTAACATGTAAGATGTTTACTACTGAAAGTCATCTTTCATTCTCTTCACACCACATTATTTTCAGATGTGGCCTTGTTTACTGCCTGCTACATTTAGGCTTTTTTCCCAGAAACTTTTGATTATTTTGGAAAGTTTCAGATCAACCAAGTCTCCTCACTAGTCAGCTACTAAAAGCATTGAATTTTGATGGCAGCCAGAAGCTCCAGTTGTTGTTTGCAGGAATGTATCCAAAGAACTCACTAGGCTAATGGACATGACTTCATTTTAATTTGTATAAATGGTTTGAAAATATACTATTTATGGGATTACATGTTGGAACCAACCTGGAGAAGTCTGGGGTCCAATAATTGTTATTTCTTTCATCCTTAAATGAGGCAGTACTGGTTAAATAGCATGCATAAGACTATTTAATCCATTCCCATTCTTTACAACTTAATTACATTTGCCAAATCTAGCCACTTAATTACATCCACTTGAGTGTTGACTGTGCTAAAATCTTAGCCAAATCTAAAGCTTGGAAATGTGTTTTCCTTTTGGATCTGCCTCTGAGCAAATCCTTAACAATAAAACATCACTTTGCTTAATTTCACCTATAATTTCAATACATTCAAATGATTGCCCACACATTATAAAGTTTCTAGGGAAACATTTGATACATGGTAGTAATTTTAACTATAGTATACTAATCATTTCATGGACCAAAGAATAAAAATTAATTTCCTTTTAAAGCTTAAAATAATTTTGAATCCCAAAACATCATCATATTCAAAAGTGAATCTTGGCATAAATAAAATATGCAATTCACCATGAAGTATCATTAAGTGAAAAATATTTAAAATATTAACACATGACTTTATTTTAATTCCAAACACTTTGGATGCATGAGAATAACAGATGCAGTTGGCTGGATGTTTGTTTTTTTTTTTTTTTTTTAAAAGAATGCATTTAAAATGTTTATTTCATACATATTCAGGTTTATATCAGCACAATTCACAATAGCCAAATTATGGAATCAACCTTTGAATCCATCAACAGATAGATGGATAAAGAAAATGGGGTATACGCACACAATCAAATTTTACTCAGCCTAAAAGAACATTGTGTCATTTTCAGAAAATTAGATGGAACTAGAGAATATGCTTAGTGAGATCACCCAGTCAAAATCAAGGGTCATATGTTTCCTCTCATATGTGGAAGCTATAGAGAAAATGGGAAACATAAGGGGATTAAGATAAATGAGGAGAAAGACTACTGGAATATTGGAAAGGAATCAGAGGAGGGAGGCGGAGAGGGTGTTTCAGTCAGCATTCTCACTGCTATGACACAAAATAACTGATGACCACAACTTAAAGCAAAGAAAATTTATTTGCTCACGGTTCTGGAAATTTCAAAGGTTTGTTAGCCCAGGTAAAGTCTATAGAGCTCAGGATATGGTAGTGGGAAAAAAAGAGCACATGAGGAAGGACTCTGCTATCATATCATGGAAGCTAAAAGTAAAGAAGGGGAGAGAACAAGGGTATGAGGGACTATAAATATTCTCCAAGGCCACACTCCCAGGTCCCCTCCATAGCAATTGAGTTCTCCCTCCAATATGGTTGCCTTGTCTATGACATGAGGTCTGGGGGACATTCTAAGTTCAAACCATAAAAGAGGGCAAAAAGGAGTACCGAGGAAGGAAACAGTTCAAATAATGTTACACCCATAGATGTAGAGATCACTACCACTATCACTAACATTTATGGGGAGGGAGGATGGGTGAGCAGGATGGGATGTGGAAATACACCAAGAGCTGTGTTCATGGATGATTATATCACTTTGAACTTCACTCTTGTTTATAATTACAATGCACCAGTATTTCTTCTGAAATTGAAGTATCTAGAATAAGATTTATTTATTTAGTGCACGAAAACACAAAACTCTGAGTCAAAGGGAAAAGATATAAGGACTTAACAGTTACCTTTGAGTATGCGCTTAAATGTCAAACTTCTGATTCCTAACAGTCTACGCTAATGCACTTCTAATATTTTACAACTTATGAAAGAGAAGGGAATAAAATTTAATTTAAAAACAGTATTTGGGCATTGATTTTAGGTCCTTTACCTTAATATTGCTTTTTCAGGAAAAGATGAACAAGATAACATAAGTTTTCTCAATCTTAAGAAGGTACTCTGACACATTCTTTTGAATTTCAGAAGCCAGGCAGTGGTCCACAATTAGGATATTTGGGTGATGATTTATCATGGTAGATGTTTTTAGCCAAGACTATTATGAAATTTACTGAACTCTGAGCCATCTACTACTGGGTTATCCAAAAACCTGAGAGTTTTGACGTGGCCTAGAACAAGAGAAGGCTGTTCAACAGGTCCATGATGCTCTATGCTCTACTCTACCACTTTGGACATAAGGAGAAGCATATTTAACAGCGCTTGACCATGTAAATAACAGATAGTCGTGTTATTTGAAGCCTTCGGTAGGCCCTTTTAGGTGAATCACGATGCAGACACAGGACTTTGAGGCAAACCAGTGCCATTCTCTGAATAGCTACCCTCCTTTTGAGAAACAACTCTTGTCCTGATCCTGAATGCTTAACAATGTGCCATCACAGTACTATGCTACCAGAGCTGTCAATTATGATTTGAATTATATCTAACCAATTTGGGCATAAAGTTTGGCATGCACAGAAATAATCCATTACCAAATGTGTCATATTTCTGCAATAAGGAATTGGCTCACATTATTATGAAGACTATGTGGCTGGTCCCAAGATTAGGAATTGACAAGCCAAAGGCCTAGGAGAGCGAATGATTTATTATCAGTCCATGTTTGAGGAATGAGAATGAGGAGATCCTGAAATGCAAGCTCTTGTCTGAGACTGAGTTTGATGACAGGAGATGATCCCAGAGTAAGTGAAAATTCTTGACCTTTTTGTTCTAGTTGGGCCTTCAGAAGATTTAATAAGGCCCACCACATTGAAGATGGCTATCACCTTTACACAGTCTATAGATTTAGATATTAATCACATATAGGGACACTCCCAAAAAATACATAAAAATAGTTTAACCAAATATCATACCCCATGACTCAGTTAAGAAGACATATGGAATTAACCACCAGTCAAACCTCAGAAAACTACACATCTAAAAATTTTACTTTTCTGTTGCTTATCAACTCATTAGTTATCTGATATCACTGCATATCCCATATAACATTGTTAGGAATACTCAACATGATGAAGCACATGCCATTTCATTCCCTTGTCTACTCATAAAAAATAATGACATTGCCCAGTAAATTAGGATTTGGAACAAAATGCCTGCTAGCTTTGAATATCTTCCCCTATTTAAAATAGTATAGTTTATAGAGATATCCTTACAGCAAGTTGTTTTGAATAAAAAAAGAGACAGTATAGATTGAAAACTTAATAATGACCCATTAAGTGACTTGCAAATGAAAGGGTTCAGAGAAGGTTTGCCATACTAACTTTCTACTGCTAATGACATAGAGGTTGACTCTCTTTTTCAATTTTCTTTATGTGCTTCTATTGATACATTATATTCTCACATCATAATATATATCATGCTGACAATGACATATATGCACACAACACTTGGTCGACATTCTTAGGTTCCTTAATAATATTCATGTTACAATTTCTTTTGGAGATTAAAGGGATTAGGCAAAATTTGACAAAAACTTTCACCTGGAAATTTCATTAGCAAAAGACCAGGTTTAAGAAAATCACACTAAGTTGAGCTAATTTATTTAATTTGGGGGGAGGAAAGCAACTATAACATGAATAATTATGTAATGAAATTGAAGGTAGAGAAGGTGAGATACATGAATACCTAATGGATTAGACATCTGCTCTAGGGATATAATTCCACAAATCAATAAATGGTATATCACATTAAAAATCTTCTGTGAAACAATGGAAACAATATCTTGAAGAAAGAGCTTATGGAATGGAACGAGTCATGTCCAGCTACACTTCCAACTAAGGATTAATACTAACATATCAATAGCAAAAATAATAATAACTCATTAAAATGAATGGGCAGGATGAATTGAACAAATGCTTCTCAAAAGAAGTACCAATGGGCAAAAATTATATGAGAAAGTTCAACATCTGTATCCATCTGCGAAATGCAAGTATGAACTACACTGAAATTCCATCTCTCCCGAATCAGAATGGCAATCATTGAGAATACAAATTTCAATAAATGTTGGTGAAGATGTGGGGAAAAAGAAACTGTAGGTGAAAATGTATATTAGTATAGGAACTATGGAAATAAATATTGTGGTTCCTCGAAAAATTATATCATATGATCCAGCTATGCTGCTCCTCAGTATTTATCAACATAATTCGTCACAATATGTTAAAGTTGCATGCATACCCATGTTTATCACAGCATAATTCAAAATAGTCAGTAAAGGAATCATCCTTGTCTGTCAACAGATGAATTGCTAAAAGGTATGTGATATATACACATACAATTGAGTTTTATTCAGCTGTAGGAAACAAAATTATGCCACTTACATGGAAATGAGTGGAACTGGAGAGTATCATGTTAGGTAAAATAAGCCCGGCTCAAAATTACAAGGAATAAATGTTTTCTCTCACATGTGGAAAAAAGGTAAAAAGGAACATCGTGAAAGCAGAAAGGAGACAAGCGGAAGAAGAGTATCAGGGGTAGGGAGGAGGTTATGGCAAGGGGAGGTACTAGGGAGTAAAAATGATCACATTATGTGGATATAAATGTATGAATATGTCACAATGAAACTAAGTATTCTATATAATTACTATGCATCAACAGGAAAATTGTTCACTTGGCTCAATGAAAAACAACTATTTCTTAAATGAATTTTGTTAATTTATATTATATACAATGAAAGGCATAATATTTAATGAGCAGCTTCCAAGCATTGTTGGAAAATTTTGAAGGGTCTTTTGATTTAGTGCTTTTAATAATATCAGGTAAGCATGATAATTACAATTTTATTGATTGGTAACTGAAACACCAAAGGCCAAAAAGAAGACAAAAACTTACCTAAAATCACATATATAATATGATAGAGATTGAGCCCATGTTTGTTTGACTCCAAAGTGTGTATATTTGTGTTTAATTATTTTCAACAGTATAATTCTCCCTAGTTGACTAGGGATAAAGCCCATATTGAATTTTCATCCCAACTTTGTACTTTCAAAATGACTTTCAGTTTTGAGAATATCATTCTTGGACTATGGTTCTCTAATTTTTCTGTGGCTTCAGGTTTTCTTTCAGTGGTTGGAATACAAATTATGAGGCAGTGAAGGAGAAAGTTGTAAAATATCAGGGACTGTCAGATTCAATACTCACCACCTCATGAATTCCGTATTTGATATCTATCTGCTTGTCAGTCACTCTTGAAAAATATTAAGACAGTAGATGGTGACTCATGTTAACAGCTGTTAGCTTAAATGAAATGAATTATAATAAACAATTCACTAGAGATATTTTAATTCATTTCTGCTTAAAGCATCTGTTGAAATATCTCCTAAAACTCATGTTGGTATAAGAGGAAGCCTAAATATGCAACACCCTTTTTTTACCTGACCTAAGTTCAGAGCAAAATGAGAGACATATAGGTGTCTGGCCAATAAATTTTTATTGGTGCATAATAATTATTAGAATGATGGATTCCCTTGTTGCATAATTATAATTTCATATAACATAATTTGACCAATTTCACTCCCTAATACCTCTGTGAGCCCTTCCTTCTTCCCTACCACTTGTCTCTGTCTTCTAATCTATTGGTTTTCCTTCTATTTTCATTATGTATTTTCTTCTTTTTTCTCACTAGCTTCCACATATGAGAGAAAACATAAAATATTTCTCTTTCTGAGACTGGTTAACGTTGTTTAACCTGTTCTCCAGTCCCATTGATTTTCCTCAAATGATTTAATTTCATTCTTCCTTATGGCTGAACAAACTCCATTTTGTATATATACAACATTACCTTTAGCCATTCATCTTCTGACAGCCAGCCATGCTGGTTCCATAAGTTGGCTTTTGTGAATTGTCCAGCAATAAACATTAATGTGGATGTATCTCTAAAGTATACCGACTTTAATTCTTTTGGATAAATATCGAGGAGTGGTATAGCTGGGTCATATGACAGTTAAATTTTTAGATTTTGAGGAACCTTTATACTGACTTCCACAGTGCCTGTTCTAACTTACATCCCAGCCAACAGTTTATAAGGATTCCTTTTCACTGGCATCTCATGAGCATTTATTCTTATTTGTATTCTTGATGATTTCCATTCTGACTTGGCTAGTTTTGATTTTCATTTCCCAGATGGAAAAACATTTTTAGTAAATTGTTAGCCCTCAGTACTTTTCCTTTTGAGAAGTTTCTGTTCAGTTCATTTGGCCATTCATTGGATGGGCAGTTTTTGTTTGTTTTCTTGCTTTCTTGCTTGCTGTTGAGTATTTTGTGTTTTTTTTTTTTTTTTTTACATTCTCTGGATGTTAATTGTAAGATTATCTGGGAAAGATTTTCTTCCATTCTGTAGGTTGTCTCTTCATTCTGTTAGTTGTTTCTTTAACTGTGTGGAAGCTTCTTTAATTTTATGCAATCCATTTTTTCTATTATTTCCTGAGCTACTGGAATCCTAGTCAGGAAGTTGTTACCTGTGGCTACCAGTTGAAGTCATTTCCGTATGTTTTGTTCTAATAATTGAAAAGTTGTTCTTATACCTCAATCTTTTATCTACTTTAGGTTGACTTTTGTACAGGATGAGAGAGAGTGATCTAGTTCATTCTTCTACATGTGGATAGTAGGTTTTCCCAGCATCATTTGTTAAAGAGGCATTCTTTTCTCCACTGTATATTTTAGACACCTTTATCAAGAATCAGATGACTATAGCTATGCAGGTTTTTCTCTGTATCATATGTTTAGTTCCATAAATCTACATGTTTTATTTTATATGCATACTATACCGTTATTGATACTATTGCTCTGTAGTATACTTTGAAGATGAGTATTGTAATGCTTCCAGCTTTTCTCAGTATTGCTTTTGGTATTATGCTTTTTTGTTGTAGATGATGTTATTCTGTTTTGATTTTTAGAACTGCTTTTGCTAGTACTGTGGAAAATGTCATTGCTATTTTTATAGGGATTACATGGAATTTGTAGATTGCTTTTTGGTAATATTGACATTTTGACAATATTAACTCAACCTATATGTGAACATAGGAGGTCTATCTTCTTTTGTCCTCTTCAGTTTTTTCAGTGTTCTGTAATTTTTCTTTCAGAAGATTTATACTTCCTTGGTTACATTTATTCTTAGGTGTTTTACCTATTTTTTGAAGTTGTTTTGAATGGAATTTTTTCCATGATTTCTTTATCAAAAGATTCACTATGAGTATATAGAAAAGCTACTTATTTTTTTGTTTGAATAATAGTTTGTAGACCATTTTATTTAAATATATGAACAACCAATAGGCTACTGAAATCCAAGTAAACTCTTCACATTTTAGAACCTTTGTGTAGTATAGTAAAATAAAGTAAGACTATTGGTCTTTGGCAGATTCCTTCTGCCCCCTGACTGGGACATAGAGATGCAGATAAATGTTTATATAGTTAAAAGAAGGCCCAGGTGAAATTCCCCACCCCAAGCTGACTCTCCAACCAAAAATTACCATTGGCCCTGAGAACACTCAAAGACCATCCTCCCAGGTTTCACACAATATCAATTGCAGGAACAGTCATGCATGGCAAAGTGTAAGTTCTATGCATTTCACAACACAGAAAACCCTTCTTTCAGAGGGTATTCAAGATGCCAGAGACTACTCCCCCAAGTCTGATGCTCTTGCGATGAGCAACTTACTGGCAAACACATCTTACACAGTGTTGTAAGCAGGTATATACATTGAGCACATGTTACTGTATTTCCATTTGTTTGCAATGCCTGCACAGTATCTACCTCTGGTTGTTAACTTACTCATTCTTGACAGAACTCTACTTTACTGATTGCACTTTTCACAGTGGTTAGCTTGAATGCCACCACTAAAGTATAAGAGCAAGTGTTCTCTATGCCTTGCTACAGTCTTCTTCTTTGGAGAGGATTCTCGTAGTGTTAACGGTGATGCAGGAGGCTAGTGCCAACACTACAAATACATTTCTGTGGTAGAAAGTATGGCAAATCTTCTATCTCATGTGAGAAGGTTTTCTCCTTGGAATAGTTGGAAAAGCTACTTATTTTGCATGATGATTTTGTATCCTGCTACTTTGATGAATTTGCTTAGCAGGTTTAGAAGCCCAATGTGGAATTTTACAATACTATAAGTATATATTTATTTCATATAAAAAGAGGAATATCTTTAGTTTTTCTTTGATATTTGTATACCTTTATTTTTACTTTTGCCTAATTGCTCTGGTTAATATTTCAAGTAATGTATTGAATAGATATGGGAAGAGTAGAATCTTTGTCTTGTTTCTGATTTTTAAGAAAGTTCTTAAAAATTTTTCCAATTCAATATAATATTGTCTTTGAGTAGGTCATTTTTAGCCTTTATAATATTAAGGTAAGTTCCTTTACGTCAAGTGCTAGTTTATTCATGATTTTTGTCCTGTAGAGGTGTTGAATTTTGTTATAAGCTTTTCTGCATCTATGGAAACGATCATTTGTATTTTGTCTTTGGTTTTATTTATGTGGTTTATTAGATTTGTTGATTTTTTTAATGTTGACACTTCTTTGCATACCTGGAATGAAACCAAATTTATCATGATATATAGTCTTTTTAATATGTTGTTGAATTCAATATGCTTATTTCTTTTCAATATGTTGTTGAATTCAATATGCTTATTTCATTAAGGACTTTTGCATTTGTGTTCATTAAGGACATCAGTCTATAGTTTGTTTCCTTGAAGTATCCTTATCCATTTTGGTATCAGGATGATACTGGATTAGTATAATGAGTTTGGAAACATTCCTTCCCTTTCTCTTGCACAGAATAATTTGAAGTGTATTGGTGCCAGTTCTTCAATAAAGATATGGTACGATACAGCTATGAATCTCCTTGAGATCTTTTATTTGGGGGGAGAATTTTATTAATGCTTCAATCCCATCATTTGTTATTGGTATGTTTAGATTTTCTGTATCCTCTTGGTTCAGTTTTGGTAGGTTACATGAGTCTAGAAATTTGTCTTTTTGTAAGTTTTCCAATATATTGGAGTACAGGTTTTTAAAATACCCCAAATGATCCTCTGTATTCCAGTGGAATCTAATGTTTTCATTTTATCTCTAATTTAAGTCTCTCTCTCTCTCTCTCTCTCTCTCTCTCTCTCTCTCTCTCTCTCTCTCCTTTCTCTCCCTCTCTCTCATCATTTTAGCAAAGGGCTTATCAATATTCTTTATCTTTTCAAAGAACCAACACTGCTTCATTAATCCTTTGTGTTGGTCTTCAGTTTTCATTGCATCAATTTCCTCTGTGATCTTTATTTTTTCCTTCTGCCAGTTTTGATATTGGTTTGTTGATGTTTGCTTAAGTCTTCAAGATGCATCATTAGGTTCTTTATTCTAGATCTTTCTGATTTTTAATGTAAGCACTCATATATATCTGAAAGATTCTGGTGTGTTGAGTTTCTATTTTTACTTAGTATTAAATTTTTAAAATTTTTTATTTGATTTCTTCCATTACCCACTCAACATTAAAAAGTTTATTATTCAGCCGGGTGTGGTGGCGCAGGCTTGTAATCCCAGCATTCAGGAGGCCGGGGGATCCGGGTTCGCGGCCAGCCTCAGCTACCTAGTGAGGCACTCCGCAACTTAGTGAGACCCGGTTTCAAAATAAAGAATACAAAATAGGGCTGGGGATGTATCTCGGAGGTAGAATGCCCCTGAGTTCAATCCCCAGTACCACAAAAAAAAAGTTTATTATTCAATCTCCATGTATGTATTTAATTTCTCTAGTTTTTCTGGGTGTTGATTTCAGATTTTATTTTATAATTATCTGAAAAATGTATTATTCCACTGTATTGTATTTGATTGAACTTGCTTTATGACCTAATATATGTTCAATTTTGTGGAAAGTTCCATGAGCAACTTATAAGAAAGTTCACTACTAGTATATAAAATATTTTGTGAATGTTGGTTAATCTAGTTTACATCTTATATATATTTGTTGATTTTCTGTGTAGATGACCTATTATTAAAAATTCTTGTATCCTCACTATTATTCTTTTAGAGTTTATCAGCCCTTTTAGGTCAAGTAATGTTTTTTGTATGAAATTGGGTATACTGGTATTTTAGGGACATATATTTGCAGTCATTTTATCTTCTTGCTTGATTTTACCTTTATGAATATATGATACTCTTTATTATTTCTCCTAATTTTAGCTTGAAGTCTCTTTTCTCTAATATGAGGATATCTGTACCAACTTGCTTTCTGACTTCATTTGCATTAGAATATCATTTTCCACCTTTATTTTTAGTCTATGAACTTCTTTGCTTGTGAGGTGTGTTTCTTGTATACAGAATATAGCCAAGTCTTGTTTTTAGTTCAATCTATCAGTCTATGTTTTTAGATTAGAAAATTAAAACCATTTCTATTCAGTGTTACTGTTACTTTATGTCATTTAGTTTTCTTTCTAGTGTAAGAACTATTCCTAATTCTCATTCATTTATTTATTTTTATAATGTGGTTTATTCATTCTCATGTTCTCTGAGTTATTTTTATATTCCTCTTCTAAGTGTAGGAATCTATAAGGTAATTTCTGTAGTAAAGGTTTGGTGGTCACAAATTGCTTTATTGTATGCTTATTTTGAAAAGTTTTTTATTTCACCTTTTATTCTGAAGTTTAGCATTACTGTATTTAATAATCTGTGTTAGCAATTGTTTTCTTTCAAGGTTTCAAGTATATACATTATCTCTAACATTGAGAGTTTATGATAAGAAATTTGTGTGTCATTTTGACTATTCTGCCTTCACTTTTAAAGCTTTTAATAATCTTTATTATGAATTTTGGCTTTTTAAGTATCATATGTCATGTAAAGATGATGTTCAGATCCTTTCTATTTGAAATTCTAAATGCCTCCAATACCCGCTATCTTTCTCATATTAGAGGAAGTTTCTTCTACTGTTTCATTGAATAAGTTTTCTATATCATTGTTTTGTATCTACTCTCCTTCCTCAAGACTTATGGGACTTAAAATTGGATGCTTACTATTGTCCTGAAACACATGTGCACTTTTTTTTAATATTTACATTTTTACCATTTGAGTGTTCTAATTTTTCCATCTTGTTTTCAAGCTTTTTATATTCTTTCTTCTGCTCTATTTAATCTGTTGGAAAGATTCTCCACTGAGTTTTTTTATTTGAGTTTTCCAGTTCTAAGTAGTTTGTTTCCTTTTCAGAATCTCTCTTCTTGAAATTATTTTATATTATTATCCCGATTTAACTCCTTAAATAAAAAATTCATGCATCATTTTAACAATCAACCTGTTAAATTCTTTGTAATTTCTTCTATTTCTGTGTCAAAAGGGTCTATTTTTGGAGTGTTATAAACTTTTGAAGGTTTTTTTTTCATTTTCTCACATTTCCTGTATTTCTTTGTTGATGTTTGCATGTCTGCTAGGACAGGTATTTCTTCTACTCTTATGCAAGTTTTTTTTTTTTTGTTTTTTTTTTTTAGTGAGCTACTTTCCCCTTACTTTGTGTCCCAAAGGTATATCTCAGTATAACTCAGTGCCAAGACACCCAATCACTATGATCACTGAGATATGATTAATGCCTAGTAATAACTTGAGAGGAGATAACAATCATAAATAACTTTAGCTACTTTATAGCAATCTGTGTAATAAAACATAAAAACTTATTGAAAATATTCTCTATAACTCTACCATTCCAAAAGTGGAAATAAGGGTCAATACTGTAAAATAGACTTAAAATAGGTATTAAAGGAAATGAATTACTGCTAAACTATATAGGGCAAGAAGAGGTAAAGAAAAGAAATAGAAGAAAAAAGAGGGAGACAAAAGCAGAAAATGTGAGAATAGAGAGGAGAAAGAATAGAGGTTATAAAAAGAACAAGAGAAAAAGAATAAATCCAATTAACACATTGAAACTTAAAAACTTAAAGTATGCAATATCCACCAATGGAGGAATCTACTAAATCAACACAAAAGATAATACCAATGAAGTCAAGAACTAACATTAAAGAGACTAAAATCCTTCATAGAGAATTGAACTCTACTTGAATATCCTGGAACTAAATTATATTCGAGATATAGAAATTATTTTCTGGGCCCTCCATATTTAGATTTCATCAGGTTTTTAGAAGGAGTACTAAATATCCATACCTACTCAGCTTGTCTCCTGATTCTCTGGGCATGGAGTTAGTAATTATAGCTGCTATCTACATGCTAGGTTGAGGAGCTTTACTTTAAAATTCCTCCATCTTGTTGAGATTTCTGCTTCAAAAACTGTGCAAACTCAGGACCTGGCATTTATCTATACAGAAATTTTGTCCACCTCTATAATGAATTTAGGCAGTTCCCACAGTTTCTTGGTATGTCTGGAACCTAATAGTTCTCTGAAAGTTTAGAAATTACATGTGTCCATGGCTATCAAAATAGATTCCACCCTAACTTTCTCTGGTTAAATTTAGGTAGCTCTGAAAAACTGCAATGAATTCAGGTGTTTGTTAAATCCTTACTTCAAGGTTAAACTGTGTTGAATGACAGTGGGTGTGTGTTTCCTGTGTAGTTTTCAGTCCATAGTACACCACGGCAGAAGTGCAGCAGCCTGCAACATAAGTGGCACTTTCTACATCAGAGGCAGTCTAGACTGTGGCAGAGGTGGCCTAGTTCACAATATAGGAACATGATACTTCCCAGGTGATACACTCCTGGAAATTGTCATCCACTTTGATCTGGTCTGCTTCTGTTGCCAGTGGCATGTTCACTGTGATATCACCATCCCAGTGATGTGGTGATGTGATACCATCTTCCCAGTGGATCTCCCACCACACCAGTTCTCACAGCCCTTCTCGAAGGCAGTCCCTATAATAATATTTGCTCTTATCTCTAGGTGAGATAGAGCTGTGGGGATTTAATCATTTATATATATGCACACTTAGGCATGGTCTTTACAAAATGGATCCTGCCACAACACTTCATCAATGACTGAGAGAAGTGGAGCACTTGTGATGTACCAGGGCAATTTGTAGCTCCTACCCCAGCTTAACTCATTCTAATTTTAACTCTTCTACCACTGTTTCTGAAGTAAATTTCTCAGTTTTGTCTCCATTTCTTTCTTCCTTTGTGACTCCACCTAGACCTGTATCTATGCTTCAGGTGTAGGTTGGAGGTTATCAAATTCTTTCCTGATTTCTTTTCCAGTAACCAAAACCTCCAGATGTCTCCAAGTCACTAATAGTCTATTGTTTTGTTCTCTGTACATTCCTCCTGTTACCAAACTTGTTGATCAGCTGTTCTCTTATTGCTTTGATTCCAAACTGTGGAGGACATGATATTTTCAAACTATCTCTATTTTGCCATCTTGATGTTTTTCTCTCCAGTAGTAATTATATCAAACAAAGAAAACTTTAACTCAGTTTGGAGATGTATTAATTTCTTTTGCTCATGGAAACATGTACAGACTCTGACATTATAAAATTTTCTGTTGTTCAGGGTATCCAGCATCTTCCCAGTGGATCTTCCACTCACCACCTGTGATTCACAGGGTCACAGAGCACCAATTTAATTTTTAGCCTACCCTGAATTCAACTCTACTTGAATTTACTGGAACTAAGTTGTATTGATTATTTGTCTGATTTGAACTACAGGCCACCTCATTCAGGGAAAAAGCTAACCTCAATAAACTTATCCTATAACAATGAGCAGATAATCATCTGTCCTTTTTGTGGGCAAGTTGTACCTCTAAGAGATAATATAAGAAAAATATAAACCATGCATGCTTATTTATTTGCTCAAATAAATCAGTTATATAAAATCTCAGTGAGGGGTTGAGAAAGCTGAGAAAAGATTTATGTATTAAGATAGTCATTTTATATGAAAACAAGAATTGGGAAACATGCTCCCATGTAATAACTATATTTTCACAGAGGCATAGTCATGAGGAATGATAGATTCCACTGTTTACTTTGTTTTCAGTGGTGTAGGTAGACACCAAATTAAAAAAAATAATATTACCCTTTGTCACTTTTGAGTCGTGTGTGTGTGTGTGTGTGTGCATGCACGTGCATACACATTTGTGTGTTTTTGCAATGAGTAAAAAGAAAAAGGATATGAGAGACCTTTGATACTATTTTTCTATTTCTGATATTAGATTCCCTGGAAGTCATCAAGATATTGGAATATTACTATTATTCAAAATATGGGGCCTTGAAGGAAACAACTCCTGCACTAGTCTCCTGAATATTTCCTCTGGATATATCAGATATATTAGTTAAAATACAGTGTGAAAGTCCCAGAAGTACCAAATCACTTGTACTAATGTTGGGAATTTTTTATGTCAGCTCATTTCATCAAGGTGTCATATCCCTGGAGCTCAATGAAAGGCACTCTTACATTTCCTAAAACATTTCAAACTTACATCCCCTCTCACTTTTGAGCTTCTTCAACTGTGGTTTCTCCCACCCTCTCCCTCTCCATCATCCACACTCCCATTACAAAAAATATGCGCACACACACATACACACACACACACACACACACATTCAGGTATCATGAAACTGTCTTAATATCCCATTCTTAATGCAGGGCAATTGATCTGCTTGTCTTAAATGAAAGTCTGTTGTCATCTCTGAATGCTGTTTCTCAGAATACACTCTTGAATGAGTCTACTTATTCTTCTGTACTATGGATCCAGGAAGGGAATTAATGTGTTCTTATTGTCTTTGGGATACTTATAAAGTATGATTTTATTATTTTCCACTGTTTTAAAGAATCCTTTTTTTCAGATGCTTTTCTAGATTGCTATGCAATTTTCTATTTCTTCTTATTTGTGTGATTTGAATCCTAAATATCCTCAAAAGGCTCCTGCATTGAAGGCTTTGTTCTTTATGCAGCAGTCTTCAGAGGTATGGCCTTCAGAAGGTGATAAGATCATGAGGGTTCTAATCTACAAATGAATTAGCCCATTGATGGATTCATAATTTGATGGAACTATTGGGATGTGGTAGAAACTGTAGGAGGTGGAACCTAATTGAGGAAAGTGGGTCATTGGGGGTGGGTCTTTGAAGACCATGCTTAGCGTCACATTTCTTCTCATCTTAACATATTTCATTCTTGTTGTTTCTATTTCATTAACATCATAACAAATCCCAAATTGTTTCCATTTCCATTACTCTATTCACCAAACTCTAGAATTACTCATGATTAAATCAAGTAGTTATTTTACATGATATTTTAGTGGATATATTCCTATATTTGGCTCTGTCAATTAAGCACTAACTAATCTCTCACCCCTATGCATCCATGACATCACAGTGTTGTAAATTCACTCATTTCTTTCTGATTTATTGTTCTTAGGTAGGTTTCCTTAGATAGTATACCTTACTGTTATTTTTCCTCAAGAGGGCAAAGAATGCAAATTGAAACAGTTCCTAATGGCCAAATTTGTAACATTTGATATACAAAATAAAAATAATATCAGTAAATAACCCAAATATTAAGATAATTATCTTGAAGTCCATAATGTAAAGAAGTAGTTAAATAAATAAAGCAAATATTCCCTATAGAAAAATCAAATAATTATTATAAAATGAATGAAGGAATTATAAAATGCCTTTAAAATACAATAATACGATATTGATATTTGCCTATAGGCAGGATCCATTGCTGAAATTCATCAGTACATCTATATGTAAAAACAGAATATTTGCATAAATTCAATGTATCTCCCTCAAAGTATTCATTCATCACTGTGATGGTTGTAACATATATCCACAAATATTTTGATTCTCCTTTCTCTGATATCCTCCTCCTTCTTGGAAATGAACCCAATTCCTCTCACTCTAAGTGTGAGATTAACTTAGTTGCTTTCAAATAATAAAGGATGGGGAGGATGAATTGGTAATTTTACAGCCGAGAAATACTGTAGACATCACTTTAATCAAATGATAAATGAATGTTAGCTCACGAGTGATTAATCATGTAAAAATCATGTAATCCCTGATACTACACGATGAAAGGGTACTTCACTTCTGATGTGTTTTCCAAAAATCCATAATCCCCCCAAATAATTAAAAAGCATCAAACTCTGAGAAACATTGTACAAAGTAGTTTTCAAAAGTTTCAGTGTCATGATAAAAAAGAATGACAGAGACACAAACACAAAACAAAGGTGACCAAGTAGACGTGACAAAAGCATCATGGATTGCCTACTGAAGTGGAAACAGGACAATAGCAAAAGATAAAAAGAAAAAAGAGAAAGCAATCAAAATCAAAATTAATTGTAGTTTTGTTATTTTATGGTACCAATTTAATTTCCTAGTTTTGATGAATGTATCATAGTTATATAATAATTAAAAGGTAATTACTCCTCAGTGGTCCATATTACACATAAAAATTCTTATGTGTTATCCTTGGGCAATGTAATTCAATAGTATGATTGCAAATATCACATATATGCTAATGAATCCTAAATCATATTTTCAGTCCAGAACTTTTGCCTGGCCTTCAAATTTAATAAACTTTTCTGAAGTAAAAGAAATTAATAAATTGATGAATACAGCTTAACAATTATTAACAGAGATGCTTTTAATAAAAACTAAGAGCATCAGCATTTTGTAGCCAAATGAACTCAGGGTTTGGAGCATAAGACTAGGAAAAAAGATTAGGCCTTCCATATCCACTTCTATCCATGTTGGTTGAATAAATTGTATCAAATATATAATCTGTTTTCTCATTTCAAAAATGGTGATGATAATACAGCCCACCTCACAAATTATTTATGAAAATCAAATAAGTCAATTTATTTAAAAGCACTCTGTAAAGTGATGTTATATGTAAATGTTGCCTATTATCCTTGTCAATCTGCAGTTTGCTCCAATTTAGTCATAAAGAAGCCCATTTCACTTTAAAATTTTGACATGGGAAATTTTTTAAAGCCTGTCATGTTTATGCCTGTAATTATTGGTGTATAGGACTAATTACACCCACAAGTGGTTAACAGCATCTGCTAGGAAGCTTTGAGGGCAAAATTGCCCACTTGTACCTTGTTTTGAAGGTGCAATTAGCTGCTTACAAAATTAATTGAGGGCATAAAAAGAGAGAGAAATTGGACTCAGTTTAGGCCTCAGAGCCTTCATTCTACTCTCTTTTGCATTGGAGAATGGAATTTTCAAATGGGCCCTCTTCAGGATTCTATACATTTGCTTAGAAAGATTATGTGATTGACCCACCAGCTGCAGTTCCCCAGAGACAAAATATCTTTATGGGAATTTTAAGATGCTTCAATGTACAAAGCACCAAGTCACAAGGTCTTAGAAATATCTCGTGTCAAAAATGCCTGGCCTCAGAAAGCCTTCCTTACTTCTCTACAAAATCACATCATTATGCCTCAAAATAAAATAAGCATAAAAATAAAAAAATGACTTCAAAAACAAAGTTTCAATCTCAATACCACTATATGTTAACTGAATGATCCTGGGCAAATGCTTTACCTCGTGACCACTACCTACCTCCTGTATAAAATGTAGTCATAAAACTTTGCTGGCTAAATTGCTGTAAAATGTTATTATATGAAAATCTTTTTTAAACAAATACCACTATGTGAGTGAGTTATTGTTCTTCACCTATCTATACACAGGGCCTTTCTCATTCTGAGATGTTTTATTTTGCACATGACCTCCAAACAGGCAGTTTTCTTCTTGACATCCAGCCTTGGGAGTGATTCATTTCCATCTACATAATCCCAACTATGAAACAATATTAACATTAAGCCTAAAAGAAATGAGAAGATAGCATCAAATCCAACAGCATCTAGCAACTTCCAACATTATATCCATTCTCATACCCCAGAATACCATACAGATACTTTCATATATCAGGTATGCAGTAGAAAACCCATGAGAGACAAATGCGCATATCATGTACTTTAAGAGATCTCAATGCCAAAACAGACCTTATATATCTGTTACAGTCATATGTCACCCAATGACAGGCATATCTTCTAAAAATTATGTTCTTAGGCAATTTTGTCATTGTGTGAATAGTTATAAGAATGCACTGTTAGTCAATTTCATCATTGCTCTTTCTTTTTTAAATTTATTTTCATACTTTTATTCATGCACTGTAATTGTACATCATAATGAAGTTAAAAGTGATGCAAACATACATGCACACAGAATTTGGTTTGTTTCTTTCCACATTCCACACCACTCCCCCATCCTCCCTCCCCTTACATGTTAGTGAGATTAGTAGTGATACCTTCATATATGGACATAGAATTACTTGAACTGTTTCTACCCCCCCCAAACCTTTCCACCATTTTACTGGTTTTTTAATTTATCATAAATCCTTATGTTTCCTATTCTCTCTAGCATCCATATATGAGAGAAAACATATGACCCTTTATTTTCTGAGACTGGCTGATCTTGGTATAATATTCTCTAGATCTATCCATTTTTCTACAAATTATATAATCTTGTTCTTTATGGCAGAGTAAAATTCTAATGTGTGTATATATCACATTTTCTTTGTCTGTTCACCTGTTAATGAAAACCTAGTTTAGTTCCATAATTTGGCCATTGTGAATTGTGCTTCAACAGCACTTTCAACACAATGAGATGTGTGAAATATGTTAAAATTTCTTTCAGAACTTTATCTCTACAAAGGGAAAAAAACTGCCATCTTAGCTTACACCTAGGCTATAAAAATTCTCTTCTGATTATTATAAATATCATTTGTAGCAAAATCATGTTCCTGGGTAATTTGTCAATGATAGAATCTCAAGACAAGAAAATATACATAATATTTTACAGTTTGTAAAGCCCTATGGATACTACAATAATAACAATAATAATGATATTAATAGTAATAATAAACCATTGATTAAGTATTTTCACATTCCAACCTCTATGTAACTCATTTAAAATGAACTACATTATGATTTGAAACTATATTGCACCAATAAAAATATATTTAAAACTTTAACAGTAAGAATTCTCTCTGCCAAAATAAAAAATTAAATTAAATTAATGATTTCATCTAACTTCAACAAAACCACAGTGAGGCAGATTCTATTTTTATTTAAACCTAGGAGTTATAGGTATTAAACCTACCCAAGATTATACCCAAAATAGAAGATCCAAATATTCTTTTACTTCTTTTTTTTAATTATAATTTTTTATTGTAGTAATTCGTGCAATATAGCATACATCTTTGTTAAGTACTAGTTGTTAACAACATATTTGCACACAATTCTCATTTGACCCCTTCCCCAATTCCCACCCCATTCCTTCCCCCTCAGGTTCACTTCAGTGAGTGACCTTGATATGATTGTGTAAGTACATCATGTGCTTTAGGGTGTCCCTCTGCCCCATGCATCCACTACAATTAAATCAACTTCTTTGCTTATCGAGGATCTCTCCTTTTCATCTAGAGACCCTCCTAAGCCCCATCTTCTCCCTAGAATTCACATATTAGGGAGAACATATGCTTCTTAACTCTTTGTGACTGACTAATCTCACTTAACATAATGTTTTCCAGTTGCATCCATTTCCCTGCAAAGAACATGATTTTATTCTTCTTTATGGCTGAGTAAAATTCCATTGTGTACATATCCCATAGTTTTGTAATCCACTCATCTGTGGTTGGACATCTTGGCTGCTTCCATAGTTTGGCTATTGTGAATTGAGCTGCTATACACATAGATACACATGCATCGGTCTGATAATTTGGTTTCCATTCTGTTGGGTATATACCCAGTAGTGGTATTGCTGGGTCATATGGTAGGTTCACTCCCATTCGTCTGAGGATCCTCCATACTGTTTTCCACAGTGGTTGCACAAGTTTGCAATCCCACCAACAATGTATTAGGGTTCCCACTTCTCCACACCCTCGCCA
>PVLC010024840.1:0-24095 GCA_004027655.1 Graphiurus murinus
GTGTGTGTGTGTGTGTGTGTGTGTGTGTGTGTGTGTGTGTGTATTTTGTCTCCCCCCAGACTGTCCTACATTAGAATTGGACTTTTCCCACACCTATTTTTCAAACACTAAAACATGTCAGTCTCCTATCTATATTTTCCTAAACTCTTCTCAGATGACACCTCCCATCTACTTCTTGTCCAATGGCACATTGGTTGCTTGACTTCATTCTGAGCATATCTCCTTCCTGTTACCATCAATACTTGTTTTTTAGATTCCCAGCATGAGGGATTTTAAATTCAAATTTATATCTATTCAGTATATTTTGGTCTTTGTGAGGTGATTTAGGGCAGTACAACTTGCTAAAAGAATTGAAGAAGCTGAGCATGATAGCACATACCTGTAATCCCAGTACTTGGGAGGCTGAGACAGGAGGATCACAAGTTTGTGACTAGCCTCAGCAACTTAGTGAGACCCTCAGCAACTTGGTGAGACTTGTTTCAAAATAAAATAGGCTAGGGGGATATAGTTCAGAGATAGAATTCCCCTGGGTTCAATCCCCAATACCAAAAAAAAAAAAAAAAAAGAGAGAGAGAGAGAAAAGATGTAAGTACAAAAGTGGACAAGATCATCCTAAGAGACAACTGGGATGTGGAGTGAGTAGGGTTGAAAGCAGGGGAGAAAATGAAAAATGACTCACCAGGGCTGATGACCAAGTAAGCGCCTTGCTGAGAGTGCCGGCTTGAGCACTCTAGACGTGCCGGACAGAACAGTGACCCCACCGTCTTTACCATTCCGCTCACAGCAGAAGAATCAGGCAGCCTCCCAAGCAGCTGAAAGGATCCTGTTCCCAGGGAACTCTTCCATCCATTCCTTTCTTGGCTCAGCCCTGTGCCCCATGGCTCAGCACTTGTGCCATAGTCTCTGGGGGAAGCAAAAACAGCTCTGAGCTCCATAGAGCCCCTATAACACTTGCCACCACTTCTGGCTTCTGAATCCATTTTTACCTCAAAAGGTCCATTACTTATCTCCCAAGTCCCTCCATTTCCATGCACCCGGAGGCAAGCAGTCGATGGCTGGAGAGTCCTGTGTGCCATGGAGGCTGTGGCACAGAAGGGCTGGAGGCAGAAGTCACCCACGAGTCACACTGTCTTGTGAATGCAGCAGTGGGTCTATGTTTCACTAGAGTCACTATGTTAGAAGTTTTAAATAACTCCCAGTGGAGTAGCAGCCAGCCCAGTTACCCTCATTTCCATTTGAAAGGAATGGAAATTAAAATGACCTGAAACTCCATGGCCTTTTTCATAGGTGCCCACAGGAAATTGGAGCTTCCTTGGAGCATCTCCTGGAAGGAGCATTTGGCATCTTAGACTGTGAAGCTACACACACATACACACACACACACACACACACACACACACGGAAAACATTGTGGAGTACACACAACTCTGCCATACACCATCCAAATATCTGGGAGGAAGAACCCTAGAGGGTTCCTTATTCCTCCTAGTCTCCATGTGGCTTCTTGGTGAGGACATTCTTACCTTGCTTGGTGCAGATGAGTTTTGAAATGCATGCTGGGAGGCTTCCTCTCTCTGGACAGTAGTGATGATTGTAGCTGACAGAGCTCTGAGACTGCTTTTCAACAGTGCACAGGCTTTGAGTCATCTTGCCAGATCCTGACTGTTACAGGTGTTAGATGGAAATGTAGAGAGCAGACAGTAGCCTGGGATGGTGTCTCAGGTCTGTATGGGACCTTGGAATAGGGGTCACTTGGTGGCGGGGGGGGGGGAGCAAGAGGTGAAGAGAGTGAGTGAACGGAGTTGGGGAGGAGTGGGGTGTTCATCTGGTCCTCTCTGTATGCTAGAGTCTGATAAGCAGAAAAGGGGACTGAAGATGAACCTCATTTGGCCTTCTGTCACATGTTTTGGGAGGACACTAGGTCAGCTGGGCTCCAAGTCATTTTTAACGATGAGCTTCCCACCCTGCATTTTCTGCCAGGTTGCGTTAGCCTGTGACAGCTGTGACTACTAAATCAGGGGCCATGGTACAGTTGTGGGTGCACATGCACGTTCTTAGCAAACCGCCCAGGTGCCCCTGGGATCTGTGTGTAAGAGATAAGATGCAAGTGTGAATGGAACCTGCTGAAAGGTGACCACATCCAAGCACCACCTGCAGGTATTGGCCTGGGCCTGGCTCAGATGGGATCAAACTGAGGTCTTGCAGCAATCTCTCACTTCTCTCTCTCTCTCCCCACCCTGCCCCTGTTTCTGTGTGTGTCAGTTTATCTATATATCTATCTGAATTCTGTTTTAATGAGCAGAATGTGATCTTAGTCAAAGTCCCCCACTCCCACTTCAGCAAGATGCTCCTACTCATATGGGAGGTTCTGGGGTATTTTTTTTTTTGGTACTGGAGATTGAACCCAGGGGATTTTACCTCCAAGTTACATGCCCAGCCCTATTTTTAGTCTATATTTTTGAAACAGGATCTCACTGAGTTGCGGAGGGCCTCACTAAGTAGCTGAAGCTGGCCGCGAACCTGGATCCTCCAGTCTCAGCCTCCCAAGTACTAGGATTACAAGCGTGTGCCACCACACCTGGCTTCTGGGGTATATTCTTAATCTTAATCTGGGGTATTGTTTTAAGACTATGTGGTTATGGGGTATAGTCTTAAAGCCATAGTCTTAATCTGAAGTATGGTGTGAGACACAGCCTGGCCTCAAAATTGCCTAAATCTGACCTCAACTTCCACATGCTTTTTGTGAGACCTGAAACACAATTCTTTTTTTTTTTTTTTTTTTATGGTACTAGGGATTGAACCTAGGGGCATTCTTCCTCTGAACTACACCCTCAGCCCTTTTTTTACTTTTTCGTTTTGAAACAGGGTCTCGATGAGTTGCTGAAAGTCTTTCTAAATTGTTGAGACTGGTCTCAAACCTGTAACCCTCCTGTCTCAACCTCCCAAGTACTAGGATTACAGGTGTATGCTGCCACATCCATCTTAGAACACAGTTTTCAGTGCATTTGCCCCTCACTTAAAGTCTATCATAAAAGATTCTTTCATATCTGACTTTCCACCTGCCCTTGTACTGTGTCTCTTACCAGTTTCTTGAGGTTGTATTGAGCTCCAGCATATGAAATATTTCTGTCTTTGAACATGGTATTTTTTCCTCATCTTCAAACCTGCTCCTAGAATGCCTTACCTCTTGGCACACTGCCACTAGCTAGCTGTTTGTACTTCCAGACAAGTGTCAGGTGCAGCCCAAGGGGAATCTTGGTCATGCTTCTGTTACATCTATTACCCCTCAACAAGGAGCCCCTGGATGACAAGGACCACACATACCCTGCCCTGTGTTTATTTTTATGGCCTGCTAGCTCATACAGTGACAGTGCAGTAAATTTGAAAATTGCTTGGTGAAGGAATGGGTAAATGTGGTCTTGCACCAAAATATGGAGTGGCATGCATTTCATCTGAACCTCTGTCATCTTCATGGAAATGTCCTGTCACCATTGTACAATCATTTTGCCACCATAATCTCATCCCTATACACATTTGATGAAAGTGATTCATCTTGTTTTGAACATCTAAGTCACATTTCTGTGAATGTGATTTCATGTCATTTCTCCATGGTCTAGACATTGCAAAGCCATTCCCTGAGGATTGTCAGATAATGCGATTTAATATTTACTCTGGCGTGGCAGTGCTATTTAGATGTCACCTCTCAATGTCAGTTTACAGCAGTGAATTCCTTTCAGGGAAGGGGGAATTAATACTGTTAACATGGCCCTTATTACATGTGGCCATTTATTTTACAGCCACTCTGAAAGTGCTTTAAAAATCCACTTTAAATGACCAGACCATAAGTCTTGAAATGACTGAGATAGAATCTCAGTTTTGCCTATTTCATTGCATGAGGGCACATAACTGTCACTGTCCCCAATTAGAGAATATTTTTCCTCAGTGGAAAAAAAAAAACAAACATTAAATTTGATCGGGGAAGCATTTATCAAATATCTGCTGTGTGCTGAGTGCTGCGTTCTTGGCCAGGCAAGCCTCCTTTACCTGTTTCCATGTTCCCTTTAACCTGGCAGCCTGCAGTCACCCCAGACAAGGAGACACCGGCTCCTGGTTCTGGAGCAGTGCCGCCATGCCAGGCTCCCTGCCTGATCTATGTCCTCCGTGAGTTACCAGCTGGGGAGCAGGAGGGTGGGGAGCAAGGGAGAGAGGAGAAGAAAAGAAAGCAGAGACTGAGAGATGCAAACGTCTTGAGACCATTTAATGCAGTTCCACTTTAAATCAAGCCTCCGGAGGATGTATAAAATGGAAAGGGATGGGCTTTCTCTCGGCTTTCTGTTCAAATGGACCAAATAGAGAGGCAGTCAAGAAAAACCAAGGACTGTGAAATAGAAGAAACCTGGATTTGAATCCCAGCTCTGCCTCTTGCTATTCAGCCTTACTGTCACCTTTTGTAAAAACAGGAATAAAGAATAAAGAAGTGTGTCTTGAAGGATTGTGGTGAGGACTGAATGAGACCTACAGGGATGACCTGTGAGGCTGGCTCCTTACCCATTCCATGGCAGTTGTGTTGCCCGTGTTGCTGGTCCTGGAGGTGGTGGTATAGGGACTGAGTGAGAATTGTGGAAAAAGAGCTGCGCACGGCGGGTGAAGTCTGCTCGGGAAGTGTGCCTCCCTTGAGATGTGGGCGAGTCTGCTCCCCAGGTCCCATCAGCACTGGTGACCAGCCCCAGAGCCTGCTGGACTCCCAGAGCTGCTCTGCAGAATGCAAATGGTGGGGGTGGTGTTTAAGACAATATAAGGTCTCTAATTCTGGGCGAGAAATTCAGAAGGGGACTCTTTGGGGGCAGAAATGAACTCAAAGTGGGATTCCTTGAGTTTTCTCCAGAGACACCTAAGGGAAATGGGAGCTAACTAGGACATTCTTGAAGGCTCACCCCAGCATCCATGAATGGGCCCATCTTCCCTTCTTTTCCTCTGAAACACTTTTGGGTGCTTACAGTCTATATTGAAAAGGTATTTTCTTGACTTCTGTGGTTACCAGTAGTTTAAGTTACCATGTTAAGTAGCAAAAATGTTCACTCTAACAAATAAGCATAAATTAGGACCTACTCCCTTCCAGGTATCAGCCCACATACTATTGCCATGGCATAGAACTCAGCCATCTCTGACCACATTTCCTTCTTGCTCATCATTTGCATTGATGTTGGAATGGCTATTCCAAGGAGCAACCCTGTATCTCCATGGCTCTCCGTTACCTTTTCCCAAAAAATCTTCGAAACAATTATTTGGCTGAGGAAAGGGAAACTGCTGCATCAAACAGAGTCTAATAGGTGGCAGTAGTGGTAGGTGATGATGACAATGACGATGATGTTTGCTTTCTACAGTAGGACTAACTGAGAGCTTACACTGTCGTAAGAGTCTCTTTGACTCTTTCTTGTTTGCTTGTTTTTTGTTTTGTGGTTCTAGGAATTGAAACCAGGGGCATTCTACCTCTGAGTCACACCCCCAGCCCTATTTTTAAACAGGGTCTTTGCTAAGTTGCTAAGAGCCTCACTAAGTTGCTGAGGCTAGCCTCAAACCTGCGATCCTCCTGTTGCAGCCTCCCAGGCACTGGGATTATAGGCATGTATCACCATGTTTGGCTTCTCTTTGACTTTTGAAAGAAGATAAGTATTTGCTGAAGTCTTCTTTTCCCATAAAGAGTTGATAATATTGTGAGCTCAAGAAACATGTGGGTAGAGATTTTGGTTCTTAATTTTTATTCAAGACCATTTTGCTCTTCTCCCTGCCACACTATGCTCATCTTACTAGAATGCCTTCCTCTTCTATATTCTCCTTCTGCTATGGTTTGAATATGGTTTGAATGTGTCTTCCAAGGGTTCATCTGTTGAAACCTAATCCCCACTCTGAGGTATTAAAAGGTTGGGAACAGCTTTTCTATGGTGTTTAGAAAAGGGGACCTTTGGGAGGTGATTATTAGGTTATAATGGTGGAGCTCTCATGATTTAATTCTGGTGGCTTCATAAGAAGAGGGAGAAAGACAAGGAGAGAGAAGAACAAACATATATACTTTCTCCCTGTCTCTTGCCGTGTGATGCCTTTTCCACCTCAGAAATCTGCCAGCAAGAAGCCATCACCATATGCAGGCCCTTGAGCCCCCATAACTGTGAGCTAAATAAACCTTTTTTCTTTATAAATCACCTAGCTTCAAATACTTTATTATAGTAGTGAAAGCAGACTAATACACCTCTTCTGGCTGAGCTCATATCAGATATAAATCCTGTATAAGACCATACCCCTGGCAGTTATTCTATCTTCCCAGCTATAATTGTTCTTTGAATACAAACTATATCACCTCATTGTGATTATTGACTTATATATGCATAACTCTTAAAGTTTATATGAACCCAAAACCATATTTTCATGAAGTAATAGTATATCTTTTCAACTTTTTCTTGATAATATCTCTAAAAAACTAAAACATTGATGCAGTTAATTACTTAATTGTGCTAACGGTCATAGTAACCATTCAAACAAGTCTGTTAAAATGACCAATAGACTTTGGAATTATGCCTGGTTTTGAAGTCTGTTTCATTACTTACTACTTGTATGGCTTTGAGTAAGTTGCTGAAACTTTATAAGTCTCAATTTTATCATCTATAAAGTAAGATAATAAAAACAGTAGGACCACTGAAAGGTTTAGAGGAAATGTTTGTAGAGTATTGTGTACAATATATATAATTTTGTAGGTCCTCAGTAAATTCATGGAATGGTTTTTCATCATAAAATACTTAGCACAATACCTGGTTCAAACTAAGCACTAGGCAAATGCTTATTCTAGTTCCCCTCTTTGTCCTTCAAGAAATCTTAAACAAATCTGGAGAGTGGCAATGTGGTCATTGAAGCCAAGTGCTAACATGACAGCTATGATGTGCTCACGAGCATGTCCTTAATAAGCTGTCAATGGAGGCAGAGGGCGATGATTATCGCCCTTCAACACATATTAGGCCAAGTTGCCTACTCCTTCTCAGAATCAGCTCTCCATCTAACATGGGCGAAGCTGATGCAGATAAACAGAAACACACTTTGAATGCCTGCAGAACAATAAAATAAATCATTTACAACCTATTTCAAGCAGGGCGTTGTGCAGAATATAAAGACAAACATATCCCACGTCTTTTCAATCTGTCAGAGAGCAGCTGATGTGCCAGCAAAGGTTTCATACATGCTTTAAAACGTGATTTTATGGCCCAATGTGGTGGTGCACACCTGTAATCCTACTATTTGGGAGGCTGAGACTGAGGATTGCAGATTCAAAGCCAGCCTCAACAAGTTAGCAAGCCTCTCAGCAACTTGGTGTGATTCTGCTTTCAAATAAAAAATAAGACAGAGATTGGGGTATAACTTGGAGGTAGACAGCCACTGGGTTCAATTCCCAGCATACCCCCCCACACAATAATTTTACTATTACTCAGTATGATGAAGCCCATGGATCAGGAGATGGTTGTCATTGAAGAGGTAGTTTGTCACTCATTATTCCCAAGAGGAAGGGACATGCCACACCACAGAGGGCTATGTGGGGAAGTACTGGGCTCAGTCAGGAGGCAGAGGGAGCAAGGGGCAAAGTAGAAAAGAATCTTCTAGTGGTTCCCACAGAAAGAAATGAGCTAAGCAGGATCAGCAGGTTTAGTTGATAAGCTTGGATAATTTCAGCAGGCTCTGGAGTGTAGGGATCGGGTGCCTGGCCCTGAGGTGGTTACGACGGGGGAATGGCTGCCTGGATGGTTTGAGCTCTGTGAAGGAGGTGGTTGGCTTGTGGACTCTGGATCTACAGGCCTACCTGTGAAAGGCATGCTCTCAGATGAGTCCGTCACATTACAGTGGCCCCTGTAATCCCTGCAGGGTCTGCAAGACTATGAGATCAGTGCAGGCACTAGGTGTCCTCCAGCTTTGTATGTAGGGAAGATTTAATGGATGAGATGTTGCTCTGTGTTCTATTATGTGGTGGTCAGTCACATGTTGCCATGAGGGGAGAGACAAGAAAGGCTCAGGAAAACAATTCGTGTAGGTTCTAGCAACAGGAGGCACGGCATGAAGGGCCACATGGGAGAGAACCAGCACTGATCAGAAGGCGGAAGGATAAGAGCAAGAGAGAGCCTGGGCTGCCATCTTCTTTGGGGTTCCCACGGGTAGGGCAAGACAAGGCAAATGGTTCAGGATGTACTAGCTGGGATAATCTCCAGGAACCCTAAGCTGCAGGAATGGTCCCTAGCTACCTTGTACCTGGCCTTGGGCTAATGAAGGCAAAGAATATGGCCCCCTAAAGTACATGGCTGAGTTGAGAAAGTATGGCTTTGCATTGTATGGTTTGTATTTCAAAGGTATGTATCTAAACTCTCTACTCTAGAAATTGGGTTGCCCTGAAAGAGCAGTCTCTACCTAGCCAGAAAAGTGTAGAGATGTCAAAACAACATAATATACAGAAAAAATTTAAATATAAACAATAAAGATGTAAAAATGCAGAGATAGAGTTAGATAATTCCAAGCAGTAATATCAATAAAGGTCCAAAGAAAGGGAATATTTGGTATGTTATGGGCTAACCTGAGGCCTTAGCCTTAGCATAAGTAACGCCATGTTGCTACCCTAGGTGACCCAGCTAGTCATGCATAACTGCTTGTTTGGCTTCTATAATTTCTGCTTGACTCACACCTGCAGGAACAGACCATTGGAACTTTCCATCCTTGTCACAACCTAATGGAAGGATCCATCTTTGTTGCAACCAAGATATGTGTGTAATAGAAGGGGTTGATGTGGTTTGTTGAGCCCCTGCACAATACTGTTTTGTGGCTTCTGAATGTTATGCTTGGATACCACCCCTGCTGTGAGAACGTAAACTTTTCACCCTGAGCTTACGGTTTGTCTGTATAAAAGTAGCCCAAAAGAGTCATTTGGCACTGCACTTGGGTTCAGTGCCCAGTGTAGGCCTGACCAGTTAATAAAGACTTTCTTTTGGCTATATTTTGGGGTCTGAGTGATCTTCCTTGGCAGTCCTACCTCATAACAATCTCAAGATTAGTGCTCAGGCCTGGGGATGTAGCTCAGCGGTAGAATGCTTACCTATCATGTACAAGGCCCTGGGTTCCATCCCCAGAACTTCTAATGATAATAAATAATAACATCAACAATAATCACTGTAGCCCAATTTGGTTAAAGTGTATGGTATATAAGAACTTTATAAATGAGTATTGTATACTATAGGAACTTGGAATTTGCAAGAGTGGATTGGTTTATCCTTATTCTTAGGGAGTTTCCATTTCTAGCAATAGGGTGACTGCATCTTGTGCCAGATTTAAGTAAAAACTGAGAGGAACACTAGTTTATGTTCAAGTCAGAAGGAAATTGCCTGTCTGCCATTAATCAAATCAAGCTTCTCTATCTCTGATCTCATTCAATTTCTTAAAGACTTACCATTATTGCCGTGTACAGTTGGATTGTGTTGGTTTTAGTGTTGCTTTTGCCTTTTGTCTTAGCTTCTGTTGCTGCTGCTGTCCTTTTTTAAATTAAAAGTGACCACTTCAGTGACTACCACAGAAGATGATGATGTTTTGCAAAAGCCAAGCAGAGAGAGACAACACTCTAGACTGTAAAGAATAATGGCCCATTTATTTCAGTGACTCCAGAAAAACACGTCCTAGTATCTGTTTTCTTTTGACAAAGCCACATTTAGATAAATGAAAAGTGAGAAAATAAATGAAGTATTCATAGTTATTGGTAGCTTAAGGATATGCATTATTTTAACCAGGAACTACTAGAGATCAGTGTAATTATTCATACATAACAGTTGGTAGTTCGTATATTTTTATTTCGCTGCACTGGCTATGGTTAGAGAACAGGCTAGAGATAAAAATTTTGGTATCTTTTAAGTTGTACTGCTGATTAGGCTGCCTGTACAGCTGTGGCTATTTCTGAGATGAAAACAAGTATCCATTGTTTTGTAAAACGAATGTGTTCTTCACCATTTGCCTGTGAAGAAATTACTGACATTAACATACCAATTTTCCACTTGGCTTATGTTATAAAATCAGAAATCTCTCCTCTGTATGTGTTCATTTTGAGAAATAGGAAGTTGTATTTAACAATCTAGCCAGTGTTTCAGCACACATTTAAAATAAAGAAATTTCTTATAAAGAATTAGTACTGCTCAAAATAGTCCTTTAAGTATGTGTGAAATAATTAATTTTGCTTTCATGAAGGGCTGCAAAAAAAAAGTGAGCTGAAAGATAAAGTAAATACATGTGAAAAATTACTCGTATATGTATGTATATATTTATTGCCTCAATATATGTTTGTAACGTAACTGATAGGTGCTGAAATCTATATATTAAGACACAAAAATTAATTGTCCTAATTCTTCCACAGCCTGGCAAAAATTTCATATAAAAACACATTTACATGATGATGGGCTAAGTGCTCAATAGAGGAAAGAAACTAATCTGGGGATTTCAGCAGGAGAGACTAATTCTACTTGCACAGAGAAGGTGACATCTGAGCAGGGTTTTGAAGGATGAGTAGGAGTTGAGAGGAGTGGAAAAAAGCACAGACTCTGGTGCTAGACTTCTTGACTTAAATGCTGGCATTAGTCCTTGAGTCACCTGCATGGGGCAATATTTGTAGCTACATCAGAGGCTCTGTTAGGATGAGTTAACATCTGTACATGTAAAGAACTTAGAAGACTGCATTGAGCATGGTGATGGCTAACTCCATGTGCTGCCACTGTTCCATCATTAAGAATGGGTGACACACACCTATAATCCCAGTACTTGGGAGGCTGAGACAGGAGGATTGCAGGTTTGAGGACAGTCTCAGTAAAATAGTGAGACACTATATCCAAAAAACAAAATAGGGCTGGGGGTGTAGCTCAGAGGTAGAATGTCCCTGCGTTCAATCCTTAGCACCATGAGAGAGAGGGAGAGGAAAAAAAAAAAAAAAGGAACAGCATGCTACATTTTTTTCAATGAAAAATTCAAAACGCTGCCTAGTTAATGACTTTTACAAATGAGCAATTTAACGCAAGATGTAGAAAAGAAATGGAAATAGAGTAGAGCCGTTCAGAACAGAGCCGCAGAGGCCCTGATTGATGAGGAGGGAAAGTGACCACGCACAGGGCTCTACTTCATGGTGCCTCTGGGTACAAGCACTGCAGGTTGTCACCTCTGGCTACAGTAAGTCCCTTTTCCATGCTGGAGAAACATGGGTGAAAAAGAATAATGAAGCCCCTGGACTGCAACCCAAAACCGAGGCAGCTGAGCCAACTTTCCGCTGCGGTGACTCTGTACCTGGGAAAACCAGCTTGGTGGAGGAAAGATTTATCTTGGCTCACAGCTTCAGAGGGTGCAGTCCACCATCCGCTGGCTCCTGTGTTCTTGGGCCTGTGCCAAGCAGACATCACGGCAGTGACGGCATGGCAGAGGGGGTGCCTCACCTCATGGCAGTGGGAAGCAGAAAAGAGAAGGAGGAAGGGGTTTGGGTCCTTCTATCCCTTCAAGGCCACACTCCCAGTGACCGAACTTCTTCCACTATACCCCACCTCCCGAAGGTCCCACCGTCTTCCAATGGCAACACCGGCTAGTGTCCAAGCCTTCAATACATGGCCTTGGGGGCCTTCAAAGATTCAAACCATATCATGGCCCTATGAGACGAATGTACAAATCACTGTGTAGCATCAGGCTCAGTAGCACCCCCTCCTGCTCAAAGAGTGGTATAACCATTAAAATTATGAAAGATATCCATTGCTGAAAATAAGTAAATTGGCCAGTAAAGGGTTACTTATTAAGGTATCTAAGTCAAAATGAGGAAAGTAGAAAAATAATAGCAGAAGAGAGAACCTGCCAACTGCCTCTTTTTTCCATGGATTGAAATAATCACAGGAATGGCCCAAACATGAATTCTGTTGATGTTACAATTAACAGCAGATAAGGGAAGCCAGGCTTTCTAAAATCCTGGCTTGGACAGGCATGTCATGATTTTAGTAATCACTTTTTTGGCTTACAGATTCTGTACAAGTGATTTATATCCCCGGTTTTTATTTAATCAGGCGTGCCTGTGTGTTTCTTTTGTGTGTGTGAAATAGGAAATCAAGGAGAAATTGGATTCCAGCCACAAGCGAGATCTGGAAGGCATGGGAGTTCCAGAAATCAAGTATGGGGATTCCATCTGCTTCGTTCAGCATGTAGCCAGTGGCCTCTGGGTCACCTACAAAGCACAAGATGCCAAAACCTCCCGCCTGGGACCTCTGAAAAGAAAGGTGAAGGGTCAAAAAGCCTGTATACGATGGTTTTGCATCAGGTTATGCACAGCTAGGCACTAGAAGTTATTTTGAGGATCAGGTGGACATGCTTGTGTTTTACTTCTCACTATTCCAAAGAGCAATTCTGTACCATGTGGCACACAGATCCTCCAGTACACTGTTCTGGTTGGGTTATATTGACCCCAGGTTCATTTTCTTTCAAAGTTCAGTAAATGGGAAAATCTGTGAGGAGGTAGAATTGGTTTAAGTCCCTCTAAAAACCTCATCTAAATGACTTTTAGTAGTTTTGCTGGGTGGGGATTATCCACATCATTGCTCCCTTCATTTAAGTGGATAATGGAGTCATTATGCAATCTTCCTAGTACTGAGACTGAATAGAGCATCTCTAGAACATAGGAGCTTGCGTAATAACCCATAGGAATTCATGTACAGAAAGAAGAGTGGCTGTGGAATGATGCTATCCCCAGAGGTGTATCAGATTTGAGTGGCCCATCACAGCCTGCCACAATGGAAAACTAGCTGAGTACATGCAGCATCTTTTGATCAGAAAGTTAATTGCCCTAATAGTGTTTGTTTTGCTAGGCACCAGAGAATGAATGCCAAAAGTTTGATGCTTTTTTTTTCTGGGAAAATACTTTCAAAATGTGAGTTTGGATAGTCAAGGAGTTCAGAATATGGTTCCAGGAGGCACTGTATACTGTAATTTGAGTATATGGACCTAATATGGTAGTGATAGAATTTTCCAGAATGCTGGTTATTGTAAGAAAGATGTTGGAAACTCTAACCTGACATCTTTATGCAAATCAAAACACACTAGGGAATTCCCAGAAAAGGTACAATAAAATTACACATAGGATATAAAATATTGAATAAATACAAGGCATCTCAGAGTAGTTTGTATGATCTAAACCTCCTTTCTGAAAACAACTACAAAGGGTGGATAAAAATACAAAACAAAAACCATTTGATGGTTTCAAGTCACCCCAGATGTGAGTGCCAATGGTCACACACAGAATGTAAGTGCATCAAAGTGAATCTACATTCATCTTGTTTTCCTCCTCTGCATATTTGTAGATTTTCAGAATAGGAAATGGAGTATTGTGTTAGCTCCACTGTGCTGGAGAGACAGACACAGGATTGACCAATATACTAGAGTAGAGGGAACTATAGAAACATAAGCCTGCAGTTCTACTCACAGTCTCCCCCTGGGACCCTAAGCTGACCACAGATGGGGTGTGAAGCCAGACAGCAGACAGAGGGCTGCATCCATGATGGGGAAGGGCAAATCAGAGGTGTTGGCAGCACAGTAGTACTTGGGGAACAGAAGTTGGGGTCCAAGGTCTCTCAAGTTGGGATGGCCCTGGGAAACACAGTGAGCTTTTAGTTGAGTCCCAGAGGGGTACACCCTGGGTATGAGGACTATCCCCTTGGAATACAAGCAGTTTGAAAATAGATACCAAGCCCCATTCCTTATCAGCCTGTCAGAATATTCTATAGAGTATATTGTTACCTATAGCCTCTACAGTTTTTCAACCTACTAAGGCAGTGACAGCATTGAGTGTAATGTCTGGATCCTGGCTCTGCATCTGGGTGGAAGGGGACAACTCTAAGGACTCAGTCCACGTGGAGAGATCCCAGTTTGCATTGTTGATTTACTGCCGGTCCCTACCCACAGATCCATCTGACTGCTGGAGCACACATAGGAATTAGAGGAAACACTCTCTATAATGTCCTGTTATGAGCCCTCGACAGAGATAAGAAGTAGGCTAAGTTCCTACTAAAAATACAGAAGGCGTCCAAATGTGCCTTCTGCCTTTTATAAAATGAACAGAACAAACTAGAAAAAAAAAAAAAAGAAAAGAAAAATGAACACAATGAGAAAAAAAAAAAAAAAAACCCTGACAAATGGTAGCTCTCTCTCTAAAGGAAGCACCACTTTCTCGTTCCTACCTTGGGCTTCTCTATTCCCATAGGTTGTAGGATTCCTCCATGAGAAAAAGGATCTTGGGAATTGGGCCATTGAGATCAATAGAGCACATAAAATCAACATCCTAACAATGGTGTTTCCCCCAGTTCTCATTACGCTCTCCTTTGGCTGGCCAGTTGTGATGTGTTAGCCAAACAAGCAAAACCTAAGAATTTTGGTCTTTAGGGACCAAAATTGGTCTGAGGCCAAATTTGGTCTGAGGCCAAAGTAAACGTAGTAGCAGTGTAGTGCTAAATCTGAATGTAACCTTGTAAAACCAGTTGCTGGGAAGTTCTGACGAAGTAATGTTTTCTAATAGTTGGTTGTCCAATGGTAAGGGCATCTTTTGCTATCTCTCTAGCAGCAGGATGTAGGTGGACTAGAAAGCCTTTTTTCAAAATGAACACAAGCCAGAGGTGGTGGCACATGCCTGTAATCCCAGTTCTTGAGAGGCTGAGACAGGAGGATCATAGGTTTGAGGCCAACCCCAGCAACTTGGTAAGACCCTCAGCAATTTAGCGAGACCCTCTTTAAAAACAAAAATAAAATAGGGTCAGGGATATAACTCAGAGGTAGAATTTCCCTGGTTCTAATCCCTAATACTAAAAAGCAAAATAAAACAAATAACGAACACAAACTTGTTCAAGTCCATATTCTACTTCCTCTTTGAACTAGTTATATCAGGACATGCCTCCTAGACTAAAAATACAGAAGAGATTTTCACAGAAAAAATAAGTTGTTTCCTTATACTAAAAATAACAGAAACCAAAACTCATTATTCTCAAGCTCTTTTCTGGAGCCACATGTTTAGATTACATTGACACAGAGACTGACATCCATGACCCGCAAATGGTCTCTCTTCACTTCCATCAAGAGGATACCATGCCAGGGAACTCAAATCAGGATTTGACACTGACTCAAACCAGAATAGAACCATCCTACTTAACTTCTGCACATACTTAATCATTTTAAGGGAAAAAGCTACTGACTTCCACACTAGAGACTACTAGCCCCACCCCAAAACTGTATGGTGATGTCCTTGGTGGTCAATAAGTTTGCTTAGCTTGTAGGTAACTGGTCAAATATCAGTTATATATTGCCTCTTACAGCAAACATTCCTCAAACACCTATTCTAGGAACCATGCCAAATGGTTTATGTGTAAATTATTTAAACCTCCAAACAACCCTCTAAGACAAATCTATTTGCAGATGGCAAAAGTGAAGCAAAGAGATTTTAAGTAACTTGCCCAAAGTCACACAGCTGGCAAATAACACAGTAAGACTAGAACTGAAATTGGCTGATTGATACCAAAAGCCCATGCTTTTTTTTTTTTTTTCTAGGTAAAGGGAATTATTGAACCAAGGGGCATTCTACCTCCAACCTATACCCCCACCCATTTTAAAATTGTTTCTAAATAGGATCTCACTAAGTTGCTGAGGCTGGCCTTGAACCTATAATCCTATCTCAGCCTCCCAAGTACTGGGATTATAGGTGTATGCCACCATGCCTGGCTCAGAACCCATGCTTTAAAGTCCCCTCTCTGGCCTCCTTCAGAAGCAAGCTACCATCATGAGATGTTTTCTCTAGTTCTACAGTTAACTAACCCAGGGGGGCTGTCCTTCAGTAGAGAAATCCAAACCTGATCCCAGGAGAGAGTTTATTTTAATGTCTTTGCTCTTCCCCAATTTATCTCTGGAGGAAACAACTCTGGAAAGAGTGGCTTTTCCCATCTCCAAGGATAAAATGTGTTCATTTTAAGAAGGAAAGAAATCTATTATAAAGTCTGTTTTCACCCTTTCAAACTGGCCATCTAGGTCCAAGGAATTTATTGTAACTCATACCATGGTGGCGCATAAAATTTCATTTTCGCTGAAGCACCGTGTCTCAGGAATGATTCATATGTCATTAATAGGGCATGTGGGCGAAATAACTTTGTTAACGCCCCATTTTCAAAACGGACCCAGGGGAGGTTGGTTGGGGAAAGGAATAAAGTGGAAATGCTGCAGCAAATGCCGACTGCCCAGCTGTGGAGTGCTGTGTGACCTGGACTCACTTCCCTTGCCCTGCGGGTAGGTCATTCTCCACCAGGAAGGCCACATGGATGATGGATTAACCCTGCAGAGATGCCAGCGCGAGGAGTCCCAGGCCGCTCGGATCATCCGGAACACGACAGCCTTATTCAGCCAGTTTGTCAGGTACAGTAGCTCCTACCCTTCCTCTTCTGACCCCACCCACCCACCTACTATGAGTGCTTTCGTGAAACAATGAAGCCCCAACAAAAACTCTTACCAGAGAGAGCTTAGAACTGCAATTTATTTTCCACATAGGTGACCTTCTACCAACTTTACTCTTTGCCCAACAAATATCCAAGTCCACAAGTTATTCAGATTGGCATGATGAATAGCTAAGGGCTTTGCATGAGAGTTAAGTGAAAAGAGCTGGAGTGTGTTACATCCCTTTTGTATTAGTGTGTACGGAGAGGAGGAGAGAGTAGAAACCAACCTGCTCCGTCAGTGGTATTAGGAAAGCGTCTCTACATTGTTCAGAATTGTCACTCTGGTTTGGATCAAAATAGATTTGTAATGAAAGCCTTGGGTTACCCAACTATGACTGGGAGAACTTAAATGAGAAAAGCAACTGAACTGCCTGCTTGGATGGTAATTCCTCTGGCCTAAATAATGCTGCCAAAACAGAATTCTGGGTTCTTTTCACCAATTACTGTAAAGAACTGAACCTGTTGAAAATAGTGCAGTGTTCCAAACCATTCTTCTCTCATAGGGAAATATCTCTAAAGCCAAGAGGGTGTGAGCTGGCATGAAATGAGGACTTTTAAAATATCTTTTCTTGCTGTTGAAATACTGCAATCCAAGGACTATATGTTAGTTAGGGCCTGAGCTAAGCTGCCATTGCAGTGCAGAAAAAAACCTCTTACTTCTCTTTTAAGCAATAATAAAAAGTAGACAGGTAGTTTAGGAAAAACAGGCAGCTCAGCCCCTGGCGCTCCAGTTTCTTCTATCTTGCTGCTTTGGCAACCTATAGGTTCTTAAAGAGTGTCCCTGGACCAGCACAGCAGCATCAACTACAAACTCATTAAAAATGCAAATTTTCAGATTTCATCCTAAACCCATTGAATCAAACATCCTAGACATAAGATCCAGCAAATCATATTTTATAGGTCTTCCAGGCAATGCTGGTATATGCTAAAGTTTAAGAAACTACTGCCCTGGAGTAGAGATTTTAGCCCTCACCGCATGTTAGATTCATCTGGGCAACACTTAACACCCTGGTGTCTAGGCTGCATCTCAATCCAATGGCATCAGAGACTCTGGAGGTGAAGTCCCAATGCCAGTAGTTTATTATGGCTCTCTAGGTGTTTCAGTCAGACACAGTTGAGAACCACAATCCTGATATATCTTCTTTATGCACACATTCAAAAATAACTAACAGTGCCATGTCTGAGGTCTGCCCTGCAAAAAAGGAAAGAAAGGGAAGTGGATGGCAAGCAATTTTTGTAAAGGATATGATTCAAAATAGATCACTTTCTCTGCCATTCCGTTAGCTAAAACTTAGTCATGGGGAGGCTGAGAACTCTCTTTCACTGGCCAGCTGTGTACCCAGTGTAACTCAGGTTCCATTGCTATAAATTGAAGAAAGGAGAGTGATGATAGAGGTGGTTCTGCCAAGTGATGAAACGGAGACCTGCAAGTTAACAAGCTTTTGTTTACTTTTGGTCCTGCTTCTGGTTTCCTGTGGCCCATGAGCAAAATATGTCCTCCTTCCTGTGTCTCATTACTTCCAGAATGTGTTCCCCTTCTTGGTATAGGCAGAAAAAGATCCCTGCATGCAAACACCACTTATTTACGTGGCCTCCACTAGCACCAGAATCATCACCCTTCAGAAAACTGGTATTATCTGGCTCCCAGTTCCTTCAACCTCTTCCCGTAAATCCCTATAAAATTCAGTGGCTCCGGCCTCACACACATTCAAAAACTAATTCAAAATTGACCAGAGATTTAAATGTGAAAGATAAAACATGAAGATATAAGTGTACATTTTCATGACCTCAGATTAGGTGATGGTTTCTTAAATATACCAAGAGCAAAAGCAGCAAAAGGAAAAATAGACTTTATCAAAACTTGAAAACATCTTTGCCACAAAGGGTGCTAACAAGTAAGTGGAGACAACTGACATAATGGAAGGAAATATTCGCAAATCATATAACTGATAAGGGATTTGTATCTAGAATAAAGAACTCTTATGTTCAATGATTTAAAAAGGCAAAAATAACCAATTAAAATGGATAAATGATCTGAATAGACATTTTCAAAGAAGCTACACAAATGGGCAATAAACACATTAAAATATGTTCAGCATCATTAGCTATCAGGGCAGTGTCCTTCAAAACCACAATGAGATACCCCTTTACACCTGATAGGATCGCTATAATCAGAAAAATTGCTAATAAGTGTGAGAAAGGATGTGGAGAAACTCAAACCCTCATACCCTGCTGGTAGGAATGTAAAATGTTGCAGCCACTTTGGAATACAGTCTGGAAGTTCTTTAAAAGGTTAACCATAAGAGTTACCATATGACCCATTAATTCGACTCATATGTATATGCATGAGAGAAATGAAAAATGTCTACACAAAAACTTGTACATAGATGTTCATATCTGCACTATTCATAATAGCCACAGAGTTGAAAAAACCCAATTGTTCATCAGCTGAGGAATGGATAAAGAAAATGTGCTATATTTGTAAAAATGAAATATATTTTGGCCATAAAAAAGGAATGAACTACCAACACATACTACAACACGGATGAACCTTGAAAACATGCTGTGAGAGACTAGTCACAAAAGACTACAAATTATATCATTTCATTTAAAAGTCTAGAGTAGGCAAATCTATAGAAACAAAAGGTAGATCGGTGGTTAGAAGTGGAGTCTCTTAGAGGGAAAGAGAATGACTGGTAGGTAATGTTTGGAGTGGGCTGTTTGGAAGGCTGATGAAAAAGTTCTAAACCTGATATACTAAAATCATTAAGCCATTGAATTGAATCTTTTAAATAATGATAGTATGATATGTGAATTATACTTCAATAAAGTGCTTATTTGAAAGTCAGGATTGCATGTCTGACAATGGAGAAATTATTTTAAGCAGCGTTATTGAGGTAGAATTCGTGCATCATAAAATTTATCCTTTTAAGTGCATAATTCAGTGAGAGTTAATATTTACAGAACTGTGCAGTCATCATCACAATTCAGTTTTAGAACATTTCCATCACTCTAAAAATATGTCTTATGTCCCTTGCAGTTTATTCTTTTTGCCATCTCCAGCCCTGGGCAACCATGAATCTGTTTTTTGTCTCAACTTAAACCATTATATTGATAAGTAATAAAATGTATTGTTTTTGAATCTGCCCTTTTAACTTAGCCTTATAATTTTGAGGTTTATCTGTTGTCTTGTTCCTTTTTTACTGTGTGTCTGTGTGTATGTAGAGTTATATAAAAATAGATATGCACAAATTACATTTTATTCGTTGATTAATGAACAGTTGGTTGTTTTCATTTTTTGGTTATTATGAGTAATGCTTCTAGAGATACTAGTGTAAAAGTTTTTGGATATATACTTTCATTTTTCTATATGTTATTAGTTCTTGGGTAACTTCCTAGAAGTGGGATTTCTGAGTAACATGCAAATTTAACTTTTTAATATATTTTTATTGTGGCAAAATATCTATAATGTAAATTTTACCATTGCGACCATTTTTAAGATACAGTTCAGTTGCTTTAAGTACGTTCACCTTGCTGGCCAACCATCACCACCGCCCATCTTCAGAAATTTTTATCATCCCAAACTGAAACTCTGTACCCATCAAACAGTAACTCCCCATTGTCCCCTCCAACAGACCCTGGCAACTTCTGTTCTGCTTTTTGTCACTATAGATTTTACCATTCTGAGTGCTTCATATAAATGAAATTATACAATATATATTCTTTTCTGTCTAGCTTATTTCACTTAGAAAAATGACTTCAAGGTTTATCCATGTTGCATCATGTGTGTAAAAATCATATTTTCTTTATCCACTCATCCATCAGTGGACATTTAGTTATGTCTAATTTTTTAGGAAGCCAAAAAGTTAGTTTCTAAAGCAAATGTGCCATTTTATAATTCCTTCAGAAATGCATGAAGTCCTAGTTTCTCTATGTCCCTGCCTATGTTTGCTATCTGACTTTTTAATAGTAGCCATTATCGTGGGTGTAAAGTGGCACGTTGTCATTTTGGTTTGAATTTCCAGAATGAGTAATGACTGAGCACCTTTTCTGTGCTTATTGGGCCTTCTTATATCTTCTATAGTAAAGTGTAACTAAGTGTTTTGTCTCTTTAAAATTGGATCACTTGCCTTCAAATTAAGACTTAGGAGTTCTTTGTATCTTCTGGTTACAAGTTCTTTCCCAGTTTTATGATTTGCAAGTGTTTTCTGCTAGTCTATGGTTATACTTCTCATTTTCTTAATGGTGTCTTTTGAAGCATTGTTGGAAAAGTTTTTCATTTTGATTGTTAAATTTAACATTGTTTTGTTTGTTTATTGTGCTATTGGTGTCCTATCTAAGAATTCTTTGCCTGACCCAAGGTCACAAGAATCTGCTCTCATGTTTTCTCTTAAGAGTTCACAATTTTAGCTCCTATATTTAGGTCGGTGGTCCTTTTTCAATCGATTTTTGTGTATGGTAAGGATTTAAATTCATCTTTTTACATGTGGGTCACAAGGATATCAGGTTGTCCCTGCACAATTTGCTGAAAAGACTGCCTTTCCCCCATTGAATTGCCTTCACAGCTTGGCCAAAAGTCAAATAACCATAAAGGTAAAGGTTTATTATTAGGCTCTTCATTTGGTTCCTTTGATTTATATGCCTGTCAATATTCTAAAACAATATTGTCACAATTAATGTAAATTTATACTAAGTGTTGAAATCCTGTAGACTGATTCCTTTAACTTTGTACTTCTTAAAACTATTTTTGCTTTTCTGAGTCTTTTGCTTTCCCATGTAAATTTTAGGGTATATTTGCCAATTTCTGCAAAAAAAAAAAGCCTACTGAGATGCTGAGATGTCGATAGATGTGACATTCAATCTATAAGTTAGTTTTAGTTTTGAAAGATGTGTTTTAGTAATATTAAGTCATATAATCCACAAACATGGAATGTCTCTCCATTTGCAATCTTCTGAGAGGAATTATTTCTTAATTATTTCTTAATTCCTCTCAGAAGATTGTGGTTTTCAGTATGTAAATCTTACACTTCTTTCACAAAATTTATTTTTATATATTTGATGTTTTTGGTGCTACTATAAAAGAAATTATTTTAAAATTTCAGTTAATATTGTTCATTTTTGGTGTATAGAAATATTGCTATATAGAAATTGAATTCTTAAAATATTAATCTTGTACTCTGTCACCTAACTGAAATTATTTTTTAGTTCTGCTGGGTGTTTTTTGTTTGGGGAGGTGTGTCTCTGTGTGTGTGTGTGTGTGTGTGTGTGTGTGTGTGTGTGTGTGTGTGTGTTTGTGAAGTTTTATTTTTTCCTTTCCAATTAAAATACACTGTATTTTTCTTATATGATCACAACGGTTAAAACACCAACTACAATGTAGAACAAAATGTTGTCAGCAGATATCCTCTTTTTTCTAATCTTAGGGGGAAGGAAACCATGTAGATTTTCGCCACTAAGTACAATATTGTCTGCAGATTTTTGAAGATGACCTTTATCAGGCTGAGGAAATTCCCTTCTGTTTCTACTTTGTTGGAAGTTGCTTTATCTTGAATGCATGTTAGAGTTTGTCAAATGTTTTCTCTGCCTATTGAGCTGATCATATGCTTTGTCCTTCATTGATACAGCTTTTTGCATTTACTGATTAAAAATGGAGTACTGACATGTCTAATTATTATTGTTCTAGTTTGTCTCTTCCTTAATTCTGCCAGTTTTCGATGCATGTGTTTTGGCCTTTGTTTTGGACGCTTATATGTTTATAATTGGTGTGTCTCCTGATACTCTTTTATAATTACAAATTGTCATCCCTTTTTCCCTCTGAATATTTTTGCCTATTTTGTAGAGCCATTACAGATAGCCTCCATGTGGATTATGATGACTGTTTCCATGGCAGATCTTCTTTAATATTTACACTTTCAACTTATTTGTGTCTTTAAATCTAAAGTGTACTCTTATGGACACAATAATATTTTAGATATTTTTTCAAATCTAGTCCGAAAATCTTTCCTTTTATTTGGTGTATCTAATCCATTTACATTTAAACTACTTACTCAGATCCTTAGATCTATACCTGCATTTTACTGTTTGGGTTTTTTTATATATATCGAGAACTTTTTGTTCCTATGTTCCACCTTTATTGCCTTCTTTTGATTCAAATAGATATTTTCTAGTGAACTATTTTAACTATTTTGTTGGGTTTTCTATTTATTACATTTTCTTAGTGATTGCTCCTGGATCTTAACATGTATTTAGCTTAAAACAATCTACTTCAAATTAATACTAAACAAATAAAGCAGATTTGCTCCAATATTATTCTATTCTCTCTCTTTCCTCTTTTATGATAATATTGTCATTTATATCACATGTCTATATGTTATAAGCCAAAGAGTACAGTTCTTGATTTATGCAGTTGTTTTTGGTTTTGTTGCCTCTGAGTTATATCCCCAGCCCATTTTATTTTATTTTTATTTTATTTTGAGGAGTGTTCTATGACTAAGTACATCCTCAGTTCTTTTTTTTTTTTTTTTAATTTTAAGACAAGATCTCACTCGATTGCCTACACTGGCCTTAAACTTCTACCTCAGCCCCCTGAATAGCTGGAATTATAGGCATGTGATTACAGGCGTGTGCCACCATGTCTGGATTTTCTTTCTAACCAGTGAGAAGAACAAAAGAGAAAAATATATGTTTAACTTGTGAGCTTTGTGAATGTGTATGTGTTTATATATTTTTAACCTATATAACCCAAATTCAAAAAAAAAGACAAGCCTTAAAATTAGAACAAAATCTTAAGGAAAATGTCCATTCCTTCACTGAACCTAGAAGTGGGAAGTTATACTGGACTAAGTTTTATATTCCCAAACCTCAATCTTCTGTCCTTGGCACTCTTCCCCCACTAACTCTTTGTCCAGTGATATCTCATTTGCAAGCACTAACAGAACTTAGTAAACCCCAGGACCTGCCAGGAGTTGTGTACACAGATAGGAAGTACCTCCCTGACTGCAATAAACTTGCAACCCACTAGTGTTCCACCCTCGTGTAAGGTACTTCACATTTTTTCTATGAAATTGTAATTATCCCCTCACTTCCTGTGTGTTTTCAGTTTGTCGAGTCTTGTGTTAGGCCTAGGGATAATCTTTTCTTAGCATGCATCCAGATTAATATATAGCATCAGTCAACTGACCAAATGACTTTAAATGCCAAGGAAAACTCATTAGATGTTGACCACCAACGAGAAGCCCTGGTGCTATTTGCATTTTCAGCCAATTCTCAATCACTTGGGACCTAATGATGTGATTCCCCAGGGACTGGGTCCATTTTCTTGGCCTTTGCTTCGTGAGAAGTTCATAGCCATGCCCCTCAGGGAATGGAATGGCAAAGGCTCATTTTGTCATCTGTGGAGGTTTGTGGTCTCTCTGTGTTGGAAGGGTTTAATTATAGAAATTTTGAACAATTAGAGTCAAAGAGAGACACACATAGAGGATAAGAGCAACACAACAGAGAGAGATGGTAGGGCAGGTAACATGGGGTAGGAGGACATAGAAACAA